>JANHAO010010447.1:0-17655 GCA_026873985.1 Saraca asoca
TCATGAGGATCTTTAATTTATTTTTAGAAAATAATGATATAGATTATTGGCCAAAGAGAAAAGATGCAATTTAGACAAAAATATAAAATTTAAATTTACTTACAAAGTGAAAAAACAACCAGAAGGTGTTAAGCCAATGAAACACCCAGAAGGCATGAAACTAATAAGGTATAAATGTATAATTGTCCCCAAAAAATGAGAACATTGAAGTTGTAAATATAAAACGTGTTTTGTAGCATAAAAGGCTTTACAAAGATTGTCATTGACTATGAGAAATATATATTTGCATATGGTGGATACAATTTTATTGGCAATATATCAAAACTTAATATATGTCTAATAGATTTAGTTACATCCTATTACACATGTAATAATCGACAATGATATTATATGGAAATCCTTAAAGGATTTAAGATGCCTGAAGCATATGAATTGAATTCTCGAGATATGTATTCAATTAAATTATAAAGATCTTTATATGAATTATAATAAGCTGGATGAATGTCTTATAATCATCTTAGTAAATATTTGTTAAAAAGATATTTAGATGATCCTATCTATCCTTGTGTTTATATAAAGAAATTTGAATCTGATCCTATATGTCCTTGTGTTTATATAAAGAAATTTGAATCTGAGTTTACTATAATTGTAGTATATATTGATGATTTGAACAACATTGGAACTCAAGAAGAGCTTCTAATGGTAGTTGAGTAAATGAAGAGTTTGAAATGAAAGATCTTTGAAAAATAAAGCTTTGTCTTGGTCTATAGATCAAGCATTCAAATGATGGAATATTTGTTCATCAATCAAATTACATCAAAAAGGTTCTAAAATGATTTTACATGGATAAATCATATTCATTAAGCACTCCAATGGTTATTCAATCACTTGATACTAATAAGGATCCTTTTTGACCTTCTAATAGTAATGAAGAACTTATTGGTCCTAAAGTACCATATCTGAGTGCAATTGATCCACTAATTATCTTATTAATGATATAGGTCCTGTTATAGCTTTTTTGGTAAGTCTATTAGCAAGATATAGTTCTTCTCTAATGAGAAGGCATTAGAATGAGATTAAATATATATTTCATTATCTTCAAGGAACAAGTAATATGGAACCATTTTATTCATATGAGTTTAGATCAAAACTAATCAATTATGTAGATGTAGGATTTTCATCTGATCTACATAAGGCTCGATCTCAAACTGGCTATTTATTTACATATGTTGGTACAAATATATCTTGGCATTCAACAGAACAAACTATAGCTGCCACTTCTTCAAACCATGTAGAAATAATAACAATTTATTGGGCAACTTGAGAATGTGTTTAACTAAGATCGATGACTTAACATATATGAGGGGCAAGAAGTTTGGATTTGAATAAAAAGATTCTAACAAGATTTTATGAAGATAATAATGCTTGCATAGTTCAACTGAAAGGAGGATACATCAAAGGAGACAAAGCAAAACACATTTCACCAAATTTTTTTCACTCATTCTTTTCAAGGAATGATGATATTGATATTCAACAAATCTATTCAAGTGATAATCTAGTAGATTTGTTTATAAAGGAACTTCCTATATCAATGGTTGAAAAGTTTGATTAATAAGATTAGATTACATTGAGTTAGAGATCTTAAGTAATATTTTCAATAGGGGAGTTAAACTCATTGGATTTTTTTTTCCTTGACGATTTTTTCCCATTAGGCTTTTATTGACAAGGTTTTGATGAGGCATATTATTTGTTAAGAGAATAATGTACCTTTTTTCCTTCACTGAGACTTTTCATCCCCATTGGGTTTTTCCTATTGAAGGTTTTGACAAGGCATATTCTTTATAAATGGACATCCAAGGGGGAGTCTTAGAAATATTATATTTATGTGGATGTCTATCATATCTCTTTGATTTATCTATAGGTTATTATCCTGTTTGAATTTATCTCTAATTCTCTTTTGGATCTTAGACCTTATGATAGATGATTATAACAAGGATTTTATACCATTATAAATAAGAGAAAAACTCCTTTCTTATTGCTCTTATTCTATTTCTTAAGTATTCTTTTATTATTATTGTTTTACTTTCATCACAGTTACTTTATTTTTAATGTGAGCTTATTCTAATCATTTATAAAAAAATGTAGAGAATAAAATAGAAATAAGTACAATTATATTAATAATGGTATTTTTTAGGGGATGCTACTTTTATTTCATAATACCAATTAAACAAATATCTAAACTCTAAATGATTTTACTTTGCTATTGTTTCTGAGGAAAGTGTATGGGTATGAGATTAGCAATTATTTATTTTATTTACCATTTTTATGTTAATCAATATGATATTCTACTATTTTAAGTTCTAAGTTTTATGAAAAAAATTACAACTTTATATATAAAAAGAAACTTATATGTGTTTATAAAAAATTGCAACATGCATTATTAGTGATGAAAAAATTTTATAAGAAAAGTTGCAAAATTTTACTCTAAAAGTTGCAATCATAAATGACTTCCTTACAACTCATAAAAAATTCTCATAAATAATAAAATGTTGTAAGTAAGTTTTTTCATGGGGAACAAAATGCCATAGGGTCACCTCTTGGATCCTATACACCACACTAGGGAACAAAGTGTCATAGTCACCTCTTAGGTTTGGTTTTGACAAGGGACAAAGTGCCACAAAACACCTCTTGAGATCTTTTGTTTACTTGGAATGTGTAAAATGTTAGTTTGCTAAGAAAATGTTTAAATGTGGAGTTACATATGTATGTATGTGAATGTTGAATGTGTAGGAACAAGTTTCCTCTTTCTTGTCTTAATACTCCACCTATATAATAACTATTATCAAACTAATATGTCACATCCCAAAATCTGGGGGTGTGTTTGACATGAATTACTTTATAGCAACCCACAGAGTCATAAATAATCCTTTACTAAAAATCTTTTTATAATTTAAAAACATGAAAATAATGCATAACTTTTGGACCCTTTTATCAAAATCTTATGATATGCAAGATTTTTTTGAAAATCAATTTAAATAAATAATTTCAAATCCTTTGAAATGAATAAATCCCTTTTCTGAAAATCAAATCCATAACTAACTTCCAATGTTTAGCTAGACAAATACTAACCACTAAAGCATGTCAATGAAACCACTTATCTGATTTTAATCACATGCAATTATGAAGTATCTCCTAACTGAGATAACTTTCATAAAATTCATTAAATAAAAAAAATTAATAAATGGGGTGAGTCTGACTACTCAGTGAGCAAAAATAACCAAACCATCTTTGGGTTGAAAACGATTTGGCCATATATGTTCATATATTTCATAATACACATACATGTAAATATAAATGTAATTTAGATAGTGCATCCATCTCCAATATTTATGTAATTAATTTCTTATACATACGGACTATTCTAAATCTTTACTTACTGGTCTAAATCTCACTAAATACTGATATTGCTATCTTGTCATATTCATGAACTTAATCATAAAACATCTTAGAAAGATTTTAACATTCTATTAACCTTATAAGATTTGGAAACAAAATTATATTGACATTGGTGGTTACTGGAAGGATGATACTTGTTGATAACTTATAACATGAGAAACTTATTACTTGTAATTGATTTGTCTCTCAGGACCATACATGACATGACATTTCTTGTAAGTGTGTGCCTTTTTGCACCTATTCATAGGCATCTTGTTACACAATGTGACCACATACATGAATATACATTTCCTAGTGCATGTATGTATTCTAACTTTCACCTTTACATATTAGTTTTCAATCACAAACATCTCTGTAATATTCCTTTTCTTTTATAAATATCATTGGATTCCTTTACTACCTTTATTTACTAGGTAACTACATCTTCATACATTCTTGATTTACCTTGTCTCTTGTAATCCATACTAAATGCTTGTGGAATGAGAATATTCATTGAAATACATTTTCTTTAAGAAAAACTGTTATATCTTGAAATCAAAAGGTATATTCAACATAAGAGAAAAATTCATTATAATAAAATAATGAATTTGATTTTAAAAGAGTAATAGTTTACACTAGTAATTTGAATGAAATAAACTAATTAAACTCAATTAAACTGAGAAGAACTTTGCAATGTAAATAACTTGCGTTAAAAATATTTTAATGAATATTTTCTATAAATAATATCTTTCAAAAATTTGTGAAATGCTAGATCATAATTTGAAGAAAATCAAACTTAAAAACATAAAACTAATTTATATCAAAGTGTATGAAACTCATAAGATCTAAATATTCTATGTGCATATACTTGTGCAAAGTTGGGATTCCTAGGGTTATCCATAACTTACATTTAATATTAATTTCTTATATCTTGTCCCATTGCATACAAACATTCACGTAATCATGTAGTAGAACAATTCCTAATTTTCTATCTTGTACCTACCTTTCCATGTAAATTTGATCTTATACCTTAATCCATATACATTCCTATTCTAGGTTTGTTCCTAATCTAATATGAATCCCTGATAATTACAGGTCTAAAATTAACAAATTACATAATTCTCATTTTTATTTCTTTAGTCTAATTCCCTGCTACTTAACATATAAAAAAAATCTAAGTAATGTCAAAATAATATACTTTATATGAAAAGGAATCCAAATGGTAGAATTTTCACTCATTTGATCAAATAGAATCTATGGGGCCTATAATGCATAGTCTATCTTTAGTATTGGTCTTGGCCTAGATTTTTTGTCACAATCATGATGACCTTAAAGAATAAATTGATTAAATCTTAATCAATCATAGTGATGAGATAAAAGAGAATTGAATACACATTTGATTTGATCATTTTACCTCAAATTCGGTTTTTCAAATTGGGAGTGCACTAGGAATTCTTTCCAACAGGGCTTTAGTTGACAACTTAATTGCACTAGGATTTTGAAACCTTGAATTTCATACATTGGATTTTGCCTAACCTGACACTAGCTAGTTAACTGCCTCTTAAGACCTAGTCAACCAGCCGATCTATCCTTAGGGACTGAGCCTGTAGTCAATTGGTCACCGTTCTGGACCCATATTTGAATCAAATCAGGTTAACCCTAGGGTGTTACATAATATTTCTTAGTAAAGTAGGTGTTACTCATTGAGTTGGTTGGATTCACACTCATTAGGTTGTCAATTGTGTAGTTGAACCTACTCTAAGGTGATCCTTGACAATTTTAAAAATGGCCTTGGTTTGTTGGCTAGTGACTTCACATCCACCATAGCTCTTCTATTTAGTTTTAGATTTGCGTTATGTATTTCAATTGAATGACTGTGTTAATTATTAATTTATATATATATATATATATAACTACTTGGTTAAACTTCATGGGCTATTATAGTTATTTGTAGCATGATGATAATCACCTAAGAATAATAATAAATAACTCAGTGTAACTACACTCAAAAGTAGAAGGATCTATCGTTTAAAATAACCTTTAATGAAAAGCCTTATATTAAACCAAAAGAACGTGAAATAGATAATTAGTAAAGATAATTGACATTGAGGGTTAATTGTATCCACACTGGACATAGATGTTGAAAATTAAGTCGTGAGAGGGATGTATCATTATTATATATTGTTTATGGCTTGGTCATAAAAAATATGGTGTTGAAATTGAGAAGGGTGCATGTATTATGAACTTAAAATTTAAATAACATCCAGTAATCATTGAAGCAAAAATATGACTCTGCATTTGGCCACCTAAGTTACAAAAACATCTCCAATTTAATCATTAATACAACTTTACTCTATTTTGAAATCCTTAAAATATAGGGTGGGGTAAGTCTACATCTTTCAATTGTGGTGCATAAATCAACTTTACCTTCTCTTAGTATTTATGGTGGAATTTTATTCATGGATACTTCTTCATCAATTTATTTTCTTAAGTAAAATTGTATATTTAACTATTCCTTTGTGCCGTTGAGGATATGCAATTGTGTTAACTTATATTTGATGAAATTCCCCACATGCTCAAGCATTGGATCACTAGGATTCCCTATGTCCACATTGAATGATGTATTCTTAACTAACTTCCTTGAGCATTTGTGTAAGTTCTAACTTTTGCAATATATTTTGATGGTTGTCGAGACAAACAAAGATAATAATACTGAATTACCTAAACTTATAGCTAGGGTGAGTCTAAGTCAAATCCATCGAGACTAGTGATTAATTTCTATGTATTTATAGTGTAAAATGGGGGGAGGGGTTGGATATATAATTAGAATAGGAATTTAAATAGACAATTTAAATGCAAGCAAACAAGAACCAAAATGGATGAGAAATCAAATGAGAAAACTTCAATTTAAGGACACTTGCAACTAATTCTGTGATTGATCATTGACATAATCATTTCATTCTCTATTTGCCTGCTTAGTCAAGAAACTACTTAAATAATTGTGTCAATGATCAATCAAGTTATGAGCCAAAAACCAGATTGGTTACAATGAGGCTTAATTGGACATAGGTCCCTTCACATAAAATGTGGCTTTCTCTCTTGGGAGTCTATTGGTCTTAAACTTGCATAAAAATTCGATTCTTAGCTCTAGTTATGGGTCAAACACTGAAATAGCTTTCCGGAACTGTCCAACCCATAATAAAATTTAACACTTAAGTCCATAGTATTGTCACTAATTGAAATGGTGTAGTTTAATTTTAAGTCCTTCATGAAAGTTGTAGGAATTGATCTTAGCTATCATATGGGCTTAGGTTTGCACCAAAATGATGGATGGAGCTTCACTTATAATGAAAATATTGAAACTGGTTTTGGGTCACAGGACAACACTCTATTTTAGCTTCTAGGATTTAATTGACCTCCAAAATGACTGAACTGGCTTTGGGCTCTTGATGACAATTTTAAATCTTTCTTTTAACTTTTGAATGTCATAAGAAACACTCAAAACTGAAGTTTAGAACTCAAGATACACTTAAAAGCTTGAAACAATATGAAGCAAGGTTAAATTAATGAATAAATTTAATAAAGCACAAAAACTGAAGAAACTACAAAATTAATTAAAAGTATCCCATTAAGCACATAAACATGACAAAAGACTAAATATAAAGGAATGTAAAATATGTATAAATTGTGTTCATCAATATTGTTTTTAGTGACTAGGAATATCTTGTTGCAACAACACTTGAACTATTGTTTCTTTTATATATTTTGCATTTATACAGAAGCAAATAGATTCTTTTGAAAACGTGTATGGGATTGGGTTCACAGCCATGTAATGAGAACTAAGATGAGATTCTTATAGAGAGGTCAGAAAGACACATACAAATTTGATAGATATAATTCAAGATGTGGATCGATTGACATTTTATTCCATTGTTAGACAGCATTTTAAGAAGGAATGCAAATTTCATTAGCGAACATTGTTTACTTTTGTTGTGTAGTACCCACGCTTAAATTTTATCAATGAAATTGGTTTTATGACTGCCATATGAACTTCTACATTTTCCATTTGTTTATTGTAAATAAGAAAAAGAAAAAAAGGAAAAAAAGGAAAGAACCTTAAAATGCATAAAAAAAATAGTTACTAGCATTTAACACAACCACAAAACTTCGGTTAAAGAAGTGAAGCGTTAAAAATGAAAGCAGAGATGGGCTAATGCTAAGGGATTAGTATAGTTTCTTTTAGGTCCAAAGCTGTGTGTTTAAATCAGTCAGAAAAAAGGCATGTAACGCATGGCAAGGAGCTTCATGAGTGAGTCTCTAGCCCCAAAACTAACATCCATAGCTTTTTGTGCAGTTGAAGACATCATTCAAGTATGAAGTCAAGTATATAATTTAGAGAGAATTGGGTCACATTAGTTCAAGTCTCAATAACACGATTCTCGACTCGTCAAGTTGGTAGAAGCAATGAACCAAATTTTTAATGTCTAGCTGGATGCATATTAACAATTAAAGTATGTGAAAGAAACCATGTAGCTCAACTTCTCAAGAATTGGTAGAATTAGTGAACCAAAAAGAAAGTTGAAGAAAAGAAATTTGATTTAAAAATGACGGTGCCCTTTTCTTCTTCATTCCTTCAACCCATTGGTGGAACATCGCTTCTTCTTTATCTCTTCAACACTAGCTTTGTTATGAAGAACAACTGGGATTGTGAAGTATGAGAAAATTTTGACCCCAAAATAATTATCTTTAGTAAATTTGTTACTAAGTCAAAGCTTAGATGCCCTTTCAGTTTTTTTTTCTCTTTTTCAATATTTGAGTCTGCCAAATATGCTAAACTTGGAAAGGGGAGTGAGTGAAAATGTTCGAGCTAGAGTGTGGAACTATAATTATACAAATTGATTAATACCACAAGCAATTTGGGATTGAATTCTACATAAACCCGAATTCCAAGGCATACACAGCCCGAAATTGGTCATGACTATGGAAAATTAGAACAAAATAGATAGAAAATTCTATTATTGTTATTGGCCTCTATAACTCATGCCCACTTAAACCCTTCACGCATCGCAAATTGAACAAAGAAGAAGAATTTAGCCATGGCAATCCGAGGCTCGAATCTTCTTCTCTCAATCTTCCTCTTTGTGGCCACATTCTTCTTTCTTCATCCAGCCACCATTGCCACAGGAGATGTCGCATTAACCCCTGCCCTTGCGCCCGAAGGATCCAACAACAATGCTATCGCATTCATTCGCTTAAGTTGTCGCGTCACCCGCTACCCCGACGTTTGCTACTCCACCCTCCGTCGCTACGCCAACACCATCAATGAGGACCCAACTGAATTGGCTCGAGTCGCCCTCACCTTGAGCGTTAACAAGGGTCGTAGCTTAGCTTCCCACATGGCCAAACTCGCCAAAGACGGTGCAAATTCCAATGACACCTCTGCCCTCCTAGGCTGCTCCTCCAGCCTTGGTGATCTTGTCAAGGAAATCCGTGACTCGGTGAAACAGATTCGTCGAATTAACGGTGCTGGTAACCAAGCAAACTTGTTCAGCCTACAGATAAGCAATGTACAAATGTATATGAACTCTGAGCTAACAATTGTTGATTCATGTACAAATGGATTAGAGGGCATAAAGGACGGTGAAGTGAAAACGGATATAAAGAACCAAGTCAAAGAGTTTAAGAAGCTGACCGGCAATGCACTTGCAATTGTGAATAGTTATGCTAATCAAGTGAAGTCATAAATATTTGATTAATAGTTGAAGCAAAAGTGCATGCATGATTGAGTTTTAGAGATTTTGATATTTCAAAGCTCTTCATTGATGTATCATGGCATTTGCAAACATACTTTTCTTGCACTTTAAAGAAAAGTCCATGATTATATTGAAATTTGTTCTTATCACAAAAGCTGATATAAAAAAACTTCTCAAGTTTCACTTTTTAGTCCATTGATCTTGAAATTATTCAAGCTCAACCAATTTACTTAAAAATTTCAACTTTTGTCACTTTAAATTTAAGGTTGAAACATTTCCAGTGATTTTTTGATCTCTCTAAAATCGGCATTTGGACTAAATATACTATGATACTGAGTTTTGGGGGTTAAATTTGGTTAGTTCATAAATTGGGAGAACAAAGTGCATCTAGGCCTTTTTAATAGTGATCATATTCATACTAGTTAGAAAGTATCTTAAAGAAAGTTTTGCTATAAATTTATTTTCATGTATGATGAACTATGTTATGATTAGGGATTAATTAGCATACATATTTCTTCTTTTTATTATTATTTTTTAACTAATATTAATTAATGTGACATTCTACTATTAAAAATTGTAGTATTTATGATAAAATTACACACTTTATGACAAAAATTATAAGATTTTATATAAAAATTGAAACATATAATACATGAGATGTAAGTTATGGTACTATATCATATTAAAACGCCTTATACAATAAGTTAGAAGAGTTTTTTTGCAAACATTGCAGCCATTACAAAAAGAAAACCCATTCTGCGGAGGCTATTATTGCTTTTCGGGCTAGCTATAAGTGCTAGCAAATGGTTTGATGGTGGTTGGCGCAAGCGTTGCTATACTTGTGACATCCTTCGCTTGACGTCGGTTTGAGGCAACTGCCGAAAAGGATGGCGCCACATATTAAAAAATCATTTAACGGAGGTTAAAGCCACCTTTGTGATAGTCTTTTCTTTTTCAAATTGTCAAGTTTTGAGTAATTTGAAGGCGGTTGTAACCGCTGGCCATAAGGATTTCATCCTAGTCTCGCTTACGAACCATCGATAAGGTTTTATCCGATGCATCAGCTGATAAGCATTATTAAAACTGCCGCAATCATCGTAATATATTTTTTAAAATTTCCTCTTGTAGGATTTCTATTGTAAACTAGGAAGAAATGAATTACATATAATACGAAATATTTCCAGAACCTGTACCATTGCATTGCCAAAATAGTTAGAAGTGCTTCATAATGCCAAATATTTCCAAAATGTATAAATTTTGACAGTATAATCCGCATGTAACAATCCACTAGGGCAAATTTGATTAGACTTGAACGTGGGTTTAGAAGGATGAATAGTTGACCACAGGCTCGATCTCCAAAGTTCAACCAATCGTTTGATTGCGGCTTAAGAGGTGGTCAACTAGTTGACGTCAGGTCAGACAAAATCAACATATGAAATTTGAGGTGAGAGAATTCTAATACAATCAAGTCATTGATAAGAGCTAAAATGCTACTAGGAAGAAGTCTGGTGCACTCTTGTTGATGGTAAAATCTGGTCAACCTAAGTTTTGGACCCTAAGTTACATAATCAATGTAAAAAGGGAGAAAAAGAGAAAGAGGAAGAATAGAGAGACACCAGAAGTTTTTAACATGGTTTGGAGAAAGTCAGTATGACCCCTACGTCCACGGCTTTTATTACTCTTTACTGAGTGTATTATATTTGATGATTGAATGTCCCATGTACACTGATTTCATCCCCCTTTTATCATACTTAGGGGGTTATAATTTAAATGTAAATCTATAACAAATAAGTATAATGACTTAATTAGGATTAAATAGTAGATCAAGATAAACGGTTATAACAAACTCCTGCCAGAATAGGAGACTGGACAAACTTTCCCGATGGTTAAGGACACTTGTTGTGAGCTATGAGCTAGACTTTGTTCTCTCAATCTAAGATTACTATTTTGACCTGAGTTGACCAGCGACCTTAGCTTGTATTTAATGACCTGGTGTCTTAGTCCGGTGGCCTCAATCAAAATGAGCCGGGCCTTTGTTAGTTAGATCTATCTATTAGGCTTTTACTAACCTGTTTATACGATACCGAATATTACCCACAATATTAGCCCCTAGCTCTTAATGTGATCTATGGACTAGAGCTGAAGTTTGCTAGTAAAAGCTGGGGATCGCGATCAGTTTCTATTGCATCATTTTGTCTGCCCGTACCATCATTATTGCATTAAATACGTGCACCTTTTTGGAACTATTAGTGCACTAGCGACAAAGCCTTATTTTTCATTAGACCATTAGACCAAGGATAGTTAATCATTCTCTTGATCTAACGGTGTGATGGGTTGCGTTATAAAGTGAGAAAACCCTTCATTCCCTTTCATTTGTTGCTTTTGAAAATTTGCACTTCAGTTTTTTCTTATTTTGCAAGCTCTCACCCATATTCTCCATCTTTTCTACTTCTACAATAGCAACCTTCGGGTTCAGTCTCGTTGGAGATTGATCGTGCTTGTCTTTTCTTAGATTCTCTCCTTGGGACCCATCTTGTTCTATTGATTCGATAAGTCCTTTGAACACAACCTTAGTTCTAAGCTCCTATTTTTTATGAATGTTTTACTTTGTGGGTTTCTGATATCTGGTAGCTTGGTTTGGTTATGTGTTCTCATTGTTCTCATTAGTCTTTAGGAAATTTTTCTTTGTTGACTAGTTCTGTAGTGTGCTTTTTTGTGGGTCTGTTATTGTTTATGAAACTGGCATATCATTTGCCTGATAGTGTCTGTAAGTTTTGAGGTCATAGGTTATCAAGTTTAGCCTTTTTCTATCCCCCTGGTTTTTGTGACCTAATAGGTTTGTTGGTTAAGCCCCCTATATTTTCAGTAGTCTGGAACTTAGATGTGGTGATCTGAGGCACATGTAGCTTGTTGCATAGGACACTTTGTTATCTTTAGCTTGTGGGTAAGGTCTACTTGCAATGACCTAATTATTCCTTCTTTTGTGTAGATGACAAGTCATAAACACTATAGTCATCAAATAGGAAGTGACAAGGATTTTGAATCCCTAGCACGAAGTAAGGAGTTGATACGTTTTATAGATGAAGTGACCTTTTGGAGTGGCAAGGTCATTGAGAGGGTCTTTGCTTGTCTTAATTCTTCTGAGGGCTAGTAGGTTGTTGAAAGTCAGAGGCCCTTAGACTATACCATGTTTACGTACCACCATTTAATAATTAAACTTGATGATCTTAGGAGCATAGTTGAAACATTCCATTTCCCAAAGGGTTACCGTATTTTGGCACCTTCTCCCGGATGATCACGTAGCCCATCCTCCTAAGGGATTAGTTGCCATTAGTACCCAACATCTCGTTACTGAGCTTAGGTTCCCAGTCCACCCTTATCTTGTAGAGCTATTGAACAAACTGCATCTTTCCCCTTTTCAGCTCACGCCAAACTCATATTCTTAACACACCTCTCTTACCATCTTATATCTCAGGAATAATATCCCTCCTCTTTTAGTAAGAGTTCTCTGCTATCTTTTTAGCATCAGAAGTGTGGGTCAGAGTGATGGGATTTACTACCTGTCGGCTTGGTAAATCGAGTTCAAAAGGATCTTGCCACAAGGTGATGCTAAGGGCAAGTCTAATTTGGGGTATTACAAAACCCATTAGTTCTATGTTTCATGTCCATCTTTGCATGATCTTCATAGTTTTGGTTTCATCCTTACTCTTAGTAAGCGAGCTAAGGACGTACGAGCTTGTATGAATCTATTCTATTCCTTGAATTTTAATGTTATGTTTTATTTCACAGATAGAACTGGCAAGGAGAAACCATCATTAGAGGTTGAAGAGGTTGAGGTGCTAGGCTAGTTCGCCACTGTGGATGATCTGAAGAATGATTTTAGGTTCAATGAGGACTTCTTGCATTCGCATAAACTTACTCCAGCTTTAAACATTGAGCTTTCTAGAGATATCGAAGCTTGCATAACTAGAGAGGTTGGTCTGGCAAATTTTGTAGAGTGCAAAGATATGTTGAGGTCCAACCTCCAATTGCCATAAACCTCACATTCTACCCAGTTTGTTGCTGCTGCTACCACTTTATCGGCCCCTGCTGTCGCTACAGCCTCTGCTACCATCGATTCATCTTCTCCAGCCATAACGTTTTCTCAAATGCTTGTTCCTACCTTGCATCCTGAGGTGGCTGAAATGGTCAAGGAGGTCATGTTTTTATTTGATCCTCCTACTGAAAAACAAAGAATAGGCAGGGGAAGAAGGTCATTGTTGCTTCGGAGGTGATACTCAAGGTTAAGGCTAAGGAGCGACCTTCCAATCTTAGCCCGAAGATGAAGGAGTACTTTGACTTCCTTTGGGAGAACATTGAACCAATCCTGGAGCCTTGTAGTAGGGTAAAAATGTTGGAGTCAAATGAGTTTTTAGGAGAAGGATTAATGGATTACATATCTCACAATAACCTATTGGTAAGTAAAGTCCTTTCAACTTGGTTTTGTTGCTTTTTGTTATCTAACTTGTTCATTTGTTGTTATTGTTTATTTTTAGAGCTTGTTATCGATAACAAAGCAGAAGAACGCACTCTGAGCTTGGGATGAGAGAAAGAAAAAACTTGAAGGTGACCTAGTTGCTATGACTATTGAGGCATTAGAACTGAAGGAGAAAGTTAAAGATGCCAAAGTTGCCAGGAAGGGAGCCAAGGAAGCTTTGTCTTATGAGTTGGCAAATTGTGAGGCTATTATATCTAGCTTTCATAAGGTTGTTGACAAGTTAACAATGGTAAAGGATGAACTGGATGTGTCAAAGAAGTGAGCTTAGGCTTTTGAAAGGAAATATGAAGCAGCTAGGAAGAAAGTCGTTCAGGCCAGGAATGCAGTTGTATTGGCAAAAGAGAAGGTTGCTTAGGTTAAGGCGAAGACTGCCGTGCTAATTGTGAGAGCCAAAGAGGAGGCGGTGTCTAAAGCTACTACTAATTTTTTGTTCACCTTATGGGAGGAACATCTAAAAATGGATTTTTCCTTTTTCGATAAGAATGTTCTTAAGTTCATCAAGGGCTATGAGGAAGACATGAGAGTAGCTTCTCTTAACAGGGGTTCACAGATAGCAAGTGGAGCTTCTCCGGCTCAAAACTAGATAGATAATAGCTTGCAGGCTATAGAGACTGCTAATAATCAAACTACCATTGATCAACTTGCTTCACATGTAGACCCTCCTACCCAAGACACAAATTCTAGGGGCCACTTTCTCCTATAGATCATGGTAGTTGTAGGTTTATGTATTTTGAATCTTCATATGGATATTCTCCCCTTTGAGCGAGGTCTTTAATGAATTTTGTTGTTATTATTATGCTTTTCAAGTATGTCATATTGAATGATGATAACATGAATAGACCGTTGCAATCATAGTTCAATAAATATTAATCAAGTTAAATGCCCAATCGATTGCATTAATGCTTTTTAGCTTTCAGTAATGTATATTTATCAAGTTGAATGGCTAGTATTTCGCATGGATACACTTCAGCTGGTGGTCTTTTGAGCATCGATGTGCCTCAACTAGCTTGTGAGCCTCAGTTGGCAATGGATTGAGCACCGATGTGCCTCAACTGGCAATGAATTGAGCACCGATGCACCTCAACTTGCTATAAGCCTCAGCTGGCAATGGATTGAGCACTGATGTACCTCAACTAGCTATGAGCCTTAGCTGGCTATGAGCCTCAACTACCAAGGAGAAGGTCATATGTGGTGCTGAATAATAGGTCACATACAGTGCCAAAAAGTAGGTCATATGTGGTGTCGAATAGTTGGTTGCATGCGATACCAAGGAGTAGGTCGTATGTGGTGTCGAATAGTAGGTCGCATGCGGTGCCAAAAAGTAGGTCGTATGTGGAGCCAAATAGTTGGTTGCATACGATGCTAAGGAGTAGGTTCCATACAATACCGAATAGTAGGTTGCATACGGTGCCAAAAAGTAGGTAGTATGCGGTGCCAAATAGTTAGTCACATACGGTGCCAAGGAGTAAGTCACGTGCAGTGTCGAATAGTAGATCGCATGTGATGCCAAAAAGTAGGTTGTATACAATGCCGGATAGTTGGTTACATACGGTGCCAAGGAGTAGGTCACATGCAGTACTAAATAGTAGGTTGCATACAATGTCAAAAAGTAGGTCATATGTGGTGCCGAATAGTTGGTCGTGTATGATGCCAAGTCTTTGTAAGTATGTCAAGTTGAATGCCTTTTTAGGAGTAGAGGGGTGAGTACTTGCTTTCAGATTAGAAGTTCTCACTTCTGAATTAGAAGGACGATAGCTTGCTTTTAGTATTCTGTTTGAAAATTCATTTAGGAATCAGTAATTAGTCATGAAAATTTAAAAATAATATTACTGGGTTAGATAAGCAAACTTGAATTCATTAATAATATGGATGGAGATGTGCAGCGCTCCAAGCTTGAGGCTCTCCATCATAAATCACATCAACCTTCTTCCTTATCCCTAGTTTAACTTCATCCTCATAGTAGCATCGGGCTATGTGCTGGTCACCTCACACACATCCAACTTTGTTGGGGGTTGGAAATCTAATGGTAAGTGTCCTAGTAGACGTGATTATTTTTAGGTCATTAATTGTAGGTCACCCTAGCACTACATTATATGTTAAGGGATAGTTGATGATCAGAAAATCTACCAAGATGGTTACCTGGTGATCTGAGTCTCCAAGAGTAATGGGAAGCCTAATTTACCCTATCGGTACTGTTGCATCTCCAGTGAATCCATAAAGAGGCTTTGGAGAAAGCTCCAGTTGACCCATGCTTAGACCCATTTGTTCAAAACATCTCTTGTACATTACATTCACCGAGCTACTAATATCAATCATAATCCTTCATACCCCGGTATGACCAACTCTAGCTTGGATAACCAGTACGTCATTATAAGGGGAATGTAGTCCATGTGCATCTTCATCTGTGAAGGTGATACTATATGAGGTCATCCTTGTTTTCTTAGTGGGACACTCAAATTCATTGTGTCAAGTAAACAGGACATGTTTTGCTTCCCGCAAGTAGTGTTTATATGACCTATTTAAGGTATCTATAATAGAAGGCCCACCATGAATGGTAAATATAGTTCTTGCCGAAGGTGTATCTTTCTACTCGGGAGTTTGCTAGCATTACTACCATATAGGTTGCTAATGTTGCTGAGGTCTTTATTCTATGGGTCACATCATATAATCTCTTAAACGACCTCTTTTGATTAGGTTCTCAATTGCACCCTTAAGTGCCCTACATTTCGAAGTATTGTGCTCGATTTCATCATGATAAGCATAATGCTTGTTCTTGTTTCCAAACTGATTGGAAGTTCTTATGGGGTTGGGCTTCCCAAAATCCTCCCTATCCTTCTCCATCGTGAAGATCTTTTCTGGAGTATCTGATAAGATGCTATAGCTGTCATGGTGACCTTCACACTGAGGTCGCTCATTTCTAGCCTTCTTTATGACTTGGTTTTTAGAATCGTCTTTTTGACTCTTTTTGCCATTGCTAACATTGCTCCTCTTTTTAGTCTGGTTGGAGCCATTTGCCTTATCCTTGGACTTTTTAGGGCCAAAAGTTTCCTCCCGCCTAATTTCTTTGGTAGCTTGTTCATAGAATTCTCCCAGGTCCTTTATCAGAGATTTGTATATACTTTCATATAATTTTCCATCTTTATAGAGTCCCGCTAAGATCGCTATTAAGATGCTTTCATCTAAGGGCTTCTTTACATTACTAACCTCATGTCTAAACTAGGTAATGTAATCCTTTAGTGATTCATTCTTTTGCTGAAAGACTGTCGCGAGGTGGTAGGGTGGTGTGAGCTACCTTTTTAGTGCCTTGTACTGATTAATGAATCTCCTCTGGCATTCTTCCCGACCATCAATGTTGTGAGCTTTGAGATTTTTGAACCATGTTCGAGGTAAGTCCCCTAGAATGATAGGAAAAACACGACACTTAACTAAAGAATTGGTCGTATGAAGGTCCATTTGTACGTTGAATGCATCCAGAAGGTCATATGGATCACTATCCCTGTTCTATAGCAGGATAGTGGGAACTTTGAACCTGTGTGGGAGTGGCTTTTTCCCGATCTCCCTGGTGAATGACGTCCTCCCATCATAATGATCTCGATGGTCCTAAGTCTGAGGGTATTGTTCCAATTACTTTACCTTTTGAAGTAGCCCTTCTACCATGTGATCTTGAGTCTCAGATTGATGGCTGGGAGATGGTCAGCTCCTCTTTCTATGGCAATCCAAAGTCCTACATTTGTTCTGCTCATGGCTTGGCGAGTTTGATTCGAGGCATGTCTCCTATTGGTCCTGTTTAAGCCTTTGGCTTGATGTAAACCCCTACTGATAGATTTGGTGCAGCCAAGAAGGGGAAAATTTCAAAAAATTTTCTCAGAAAACCCCAAGAGGCCGAACCACATCTCCCAAAATCCATTGTGTAGAGGTCTCAATGTATCA
>JANHAO010010448.1:0-17655 GCA_026873985.1 Saraca asoca
AAATCTTAATTAATTCTAAAATCAATCAATTAGTCAATTTCATGATACTTTCCAAAACTTTGTAATCAAGTAAATAAAATAAAAACATAGTTTCGAAAATTATTTTTGATCAATTGATGTTAATAATTAAAATTGAAGGAAAGTTTCCAAAATTATTTTCAATAAATTTGTAATCATATTCAAATTAAATTCAAAGTCAAAAAAAGTGTCCATAGTTACAAAACACAATGTAGGCAAATTTTTCTCAGAATTGGTTATGATTACAATTAATTTCCTAATTTGTATTTCTACAATTAAATCATAGGACTGATTAATTGTCTTAATAATCAATCAAGGAATTGATTGGCTTTCATCATAACCAATTAAGGTGGCTAGAACTACCAAATGTGATGTTTGGAATGGTCTAACCTGCATGAAGTTTCAGTTAGCAGTTGCCATGTTCAGCCAACTGCTGCCTTGTTCAACTAGCTAGTTGTCATGGCAGATAACTAGCTCCTTTCTAGTATACTTTTTATCCAAAGTGTAGATCTAATCCATATTGGTTTTGAAAAAAATTTTGTAGAAAAATTTTGCATTTTGAATAAAAATTTTAATCACATGGAATCAAATTACAATGTGCATATAGTCTTAATTATCATCATAAACACAAATATTTTATCATGCATCAATAAAACAAGGGCTTTGATACCACTATTCAAAAAAAATAAATCAAAGCATTAATTATATCGATCGAAAGCATCAAATATGCATAGTGGAGTTTTTAAAATTTTTCCTAAACCCAAATCATATTGTTTATAATTTAATTCATCTGGATTTGTATAAATTAAAACAAGTATGAAACTAATGATTTGAATCATACATTCTTGAGGGTTGTTCTCAAAATCCTTGGTCTTCAAATCTGAATTTGATCTTTAAGCAATCCCACAAACTCTCCAACCAATTTGATGATCAAGTCTTCTAGATTGATTTCGGTTAACTCTTTTAGATTTGATTTTTGAGATCAATAGTGATTTGCACAAACCAATTCGATCCAAAACCTCCACCAAAGTTCACATAATCGGTAGAGTAAGAAAATTAACCACTTAAATTAAAGGGTGCTAGCTCTTTGCGGAATCACAAATTCACTTAGCCAAGGTTGGTGTTTGGATATAAAGAGGATAAGAGAAGTGAGATCACACTAATGGAGTTTGGGTGTATGACACATGTGCTAGGGTTGTATTGGTTTTTCGAAGGGTTGGGTTCTCTCCTCTTTAAATGGAAGAGATTGGAGCAAAAGCAAGAGTAAAGAGAAAGTATGAGTGGTGTATAAGTTAGGGTTTCTCCTTGCTTGTGTTGTCTACTTATCAAGTGAATAGGTTGCATGGCTATGATGCCCTCTTTGGCCAAGAATTCTATACTGTTTGTTTAGGTCACAATGAGTCCAAACACATTAACCTCATGTGTTGTCTTTTATGTCCAACAAACCTAGATACTTTTTTATGAGTCTAAATGATGAACACAATTTATGCATATTTTATAACCCTTTATACTTAGTCTTTTATTATGTTTATGTGCTTAATTGGATGACTAAAATTAGTATTGTGGTTTGCTTAGTTTTTGTACTTAATTGAATTTCTTCAGTAAATTTACACTATTTCAGCATATTTCAGGATTTTAGGCATATCTTGAGTTTTAGACCTCAGTTTTGGGTGATTCTTATGTCATTGGAATTCTTTTATCTTTGGAAAGCTAAAAGAAAGATCTACAAAGGTCATGAAGAGTATCCAACCCATTTATGCCATTTTGTAATTCAAATAAAGCCTACAACCTAGAATAAAATGCCAACCTACCTGAAAATCAATTTCGGTATTTTCATTATAAGTAGAGCTCGACCCATCATTTTGGTGCAAACTCAATCCCATAGATAGCTAGGATCTATCCTAACAACTTTTATGCTCATATGCTTATGAAAAGTTGGGATCCCTAAGATCATCCACAACTTGGGTTCAATGCTAACTTCCCATTGCTTATCCTATAAAATACATTTGTTCAAACAATTATGCACATAATCACATAGAAAAACAATTCCTACTTCTAAATCTTGAATCTACATTTCATATGTAAATATGGTTTGTAGCTAAATTCTCATATATTGACCTTTCATGTCAATTCTTGGTTTATCTCATGAATCTCGACCTTTACAAGTTTCATCAATTGTTTTAGGCCAAATATAATGAATTAAATTATTTGACCTAATTCCTAATTCTAACGCATAAAAAACATTTGAGTAATTTTCAAAATGACATATTTTGTATGAAAAGGGAGTTAGATGGTAGAATTCTCACTCACTTGATCATATGGATTTTCTGTGGCCTATAATGTAAGAGTCTATCCTTATCTACATCCATTGTTGTAAAAATATTGATCTAAACAAATCAACTAGTTAAATCCTTAAAAAAAGAAAAAAAAAAGAATCAAATACGAATATAATTTGATTATTTTACCTTAGATTTCAGCTTTCAGATTGGGAGTCACTGAGACTTCTTCCTAATAAGGTTTCTACTCTAGTTGATGGCTTAACAACACTAAGATTTTGAAACCTTGATTTTCGTACATCAAGTTTTTTCTAACTTGATACTTGTTAGTTGAATGCCTTTGAAGAACTGGTAGATCGACCTATCAACTCTCGGGGACTATACTTGTGGTCAATTGGTCACGCTTCCATATCTATGGTTGAAACTAGTCAAGTTAATCCTAGGGGATGTTATTGATCCCCTTACCTTAGCACGTTATGACTCCTCTAACAAGATAATTAGGCACACAACCTCATCCTTGACACTATTGTAACCCTTCTCATCTTCAATGAAAAGATGATACAACTTATTGCATGTGATAGTTAACCCAACATAGCACAACAGAGATGATGACTTAGTAATCTACTCTCCACTTATAGTTGCTTGACCCACATCACTCTTAGCTCTTGGCATCAACTTACTTGGAAGTTTATTAATTTGCTCATGCTTCATAACACAAAATATGTGAGCACATGGAATGCCAGTATGCTAAAAAAGGCAACATCTACACTTAATAGAATTCTGATCTTTCGAATATGTAATCTCTTATTACTTCTTTGTGTACTTACCAATCATGTATATGACAATGCCTAAGATTGGATTTCTATGCTCCAAAGTGCATGCTATGGAGAGTGGAACTTGCTAATCAAATTTATGCTTCTTATAGGATGATGGCCACATTACTCCACAATCTTCCTAAGACCAAACCTTACCTATGAAAATAAAAAAATCAACAATCATAAAAATTTCTATGATTGTTTCCAGTTGTTTTAGATTCTACTATATATATATATATATATATTTGCATATACATATTTATATATATAAGATAATTTTATTGTTTTGGGAACCTTGGGATATTTTTAAAAAAATTTAGGATATGTAAGGCAATCTATATTTCAACTTTTTTACACTTAGGGAAATGTGTTTTTTTATTATATTGGTTTGTTATTGTATTCATTTAATTATCATTATATTAGTATAAGTGCTAGTTTACTAGAAGAATTCTAAAGTATAGGGTTGATGCTGAGAGGTAAAAACATGAAAACAAAAATTAAAAAAATCAAAATATTAGGTGTGGTTATAACCATATGTAATTAATTATATCTTTTAAAAAAAACCTTTAGGGTGGTTTAAACCCCTGCCATTTGAAAAAAAAAACACATCAAGGACAATTCTAATCATCACAATTTATAAAGAAATTTTTTTTCAAAAAGGTTAAAGGTGGTTTTGAACCATTTATAATATGCAAAAATTTTAAATTTTTTTAAAAATTATAGATAGTTTTAATTGTCACAAAAGCCAACAATGTTGGCAGTTTAACTACCCTTGAGTTTTAATGAAGGCTATAACTTTAACAATGTCACAAAATCATTACTAAGGATATTGAGGCAAACACTTTCTTGATGGTTCCCATAACTACCACTAATGGCATTCCTTATGGTTGAAATGCTGCCAACGATAGCATGAAATGAATGCCATTTCTCGTGTTTTCTGGTAGTGAGGTGAGAGTCCAGTTACTATAATTAGACTAAAACGTAAGTCACATATTGCCACATGGCATGCTGATTGGGTAAATCAAATTAATTATAATCTTTTAAACTTTTGCAATTAAGCCCTTCAGTTTGCCATTATTTGTATAGGTTGGAATTTTGTTTTTACTTTGTGTGTTTAAATCTAACCACATTTTTTCTAATCTTCTTCTAAAGCACTTAGCTTTTTTAGTTTCCACCCTTATCTATTTTATGTGTGTTGATTGTCTAAGTTTGTTTTGACAAAAATAATAATAATAATCGAACTAATAAAATTGCAACTTGCCATAAAGGATTTTGTAACTCTTTATAAAAATGGATGAACACTCCAATCATTGGTAGCTGAATGGAGCAGCTGGAAGTCATTTGTACAAAGGCTTAATCTATGAGACCACCAAAACCCATCTAATGCTAAAGTTAGAGAGAATTCAATAAGAGAGTGATGTATTCAATAATCTAAAATTAAACTCATACATTTCCTTTTATAGATAATCGGTGGGGTGGATGTGTCTTTTAATCACTTGATGCCTTTAACTAAATTAGGCTTTGGCTACTTTGTTAGGCCATTAGCCTTATATTTGTCACTTGGTTAAACATGTATTTATCACTAGCCCCTTCTTAGCTTTTTGGTGAGGCTTGTTCAAGTATTTTCATGAACAATTGTTTGACTGCTTCTATTGGTCATCCATCAAATGAATTTTGAGAAATTCTTTAATCTAGCACCTTATTTATTACCCCCACTAATTTATTTATCTTTCTTTATTTGGATTCTAAAAAGGTTATTCTTAGGATTTCAAACCTTAATCATGATTGCTTCAAGTCCATTATCCTTAGGAGAAATTCTAAAAGTAATCAAAACCATGATCTTCATGTAAAATGATCTAGTCCATCTAATTTCTTTAATCTTGTCCATTGGATTTAAACCTTTCAATTTTTCCTTGAAGGAAATTTCCTCCTCTAGTTAACATCTTTTGCATTCCAAATAGTCACAAACATTGAAATTACCTATGGAAGTTCAGGTAGCATTAAACGACTTCGAATAATTAATTAATGGGCCCATTAATCAAACATTCATCACAATTGTAAGCAATAAGAACAAAGAATCAAGAGAATCAAATTGGGAATAAATTTAAAATGAAAACAAGTCTCACAATTAATAGAAGAAATGATGCAAAAATTCGCTTGGATTGAGATAAGAATTTAGCAACACATTAATATAAAAATTAAAAGGAAAATAAGAGAAAAATAGAAAAACTAATCAAGGACTAAAGTCTTGCCCTAATAGAGCTCATCTCCTTCCAAAATTAGAAATAATACAAAAATAAATTAATAGTTCTTATAATAGCGGCTCAACTAACTATTTATAGGCTCAATGCATTGCCTCTTAGTTAGGTTGCTGATTAGGGTTGTAATGAGGGTTAATTGGATGTGACTCTCTCCATATAAAATGTAGGTCCATCACTTACCTTTCCAATAGGCTTAACATTGCATAAAAACTGGGTTTCTAACTCACGTTATAGGCTAAAAATCGAGATAACTTTTTAGAATACTCTAACCCGTAACAAATTTAAACACTAAAATTTTTAGCCTTATAATTAAATAAAAAAGGTGTATTTTTCTCTCAAGCCATGCATGAAATTATAGGATTAGATCTTAGCTATTCAATGGGCTTAAGTTTGCATCAAAATGTAGGTGGAGCTCCACTTATGATGAAAACACTGAAACCGGATTTAAGTCATAGCATTACACTCTATTTCACCTCTAAAACATCTGAACTGGGCTTTGGCTCTAATGAAATTTTTATCTCTTTCTCTTAGCTTTCCATGGACACAAAAATCAGCCAAACCTGAGGTCCATATCTCCAAATATGCATAAAAACATGAAATAGTTTTAAATAATGTAAATTTACCGAATAAATTCAATTAAGTACAAAAACTTAACAAAACACAAAATTAATCTCAAGCATCTGATTAGGCACATAAACACAGCAAAATACTAAGTATAAAAGAATATAAAATATGTTTGAACTGTGTTCATTAAATTCCCCACACTTAGCTCTTGCACACCACTAGGCAAGACTCCAAAACAAAACTACACTAGAATCAAAACAAAAAAAAGATTCAAATACTAAATTTTTTCAACAATAATGAGAATGAAAAACCCAAAAGCAAGGAAATAACCAAAATTTTAAGGGATATTTCATCTCATGATGCACATTCTTGAAAATTCAAAACTGAAATCTAATTAGCAAAGTAATTTCATTCAGAATGCAGTAAATCAACTTGGTAGACCCTTACAAGTTAAACTCTCCATGCAACTCTCTTTGTGCTTAAGATGGGAAAGTGTTTCACTCAATTTCAATCCATAAAAATACATTACCATAAGCTTGCTTATCATCTAATCTCCACTACTCAAATCACATGTATGACACAAATAAAAAAGACTTTACAAGGTTGTAATGTGGTCAAGGGAAAAGCGAAAGAAATGAATGATATGGATATGAAAGTGCAAAACCAAAGAGTGTAATAGAACATTGTAGCATATATTCAAGCAAGCAAAGGAGAAATTTAAAATCAAAATCTAGATCATAAATTTTCACATTTATAATTTTTTTTCCATTCCTGTTCTTTACTTTTTCATTTATTTTATTTTGAGCTTTTTGTTTTTCTTTCAAATTCAATTTTTTTTTCTTTTTCTTAACTTGTATTGAGCTCTTTTTCATCTTTTTTTCTTTTTCCTTTTCTTCTTTTCTTTTCTTGCCTTCAAATTCACAATTGCCTTTTCACTAAACAATTAACACATTACCACACTTGTTTAAGAACCCATCCCACTAATGAATTAAATGTTTTACTAATCCCTAAGGTTAGAAAATGGTAAAGACATTCAAAGCTTGACTTGCTAATGGGTTGCATAACAAAAAGGCTAATTAGGCTTAAAGGAGCTTAATAGTGGTATATTGCAAGGTAGGCTAAGAAGGGCAAAAGTGGCTCAATCAAAGAATACCTTAATCATATTCATGCATGAATGTGCCAATGTAATCCCTAAAAGCATCAAAACAAGTTCTAAATCAACAATTTCATGAAAGAAAATCACACACAAAAAAGAAGATGAACCTAATAAAAATGATCAACAATGGCTTAAAACCTTATAGGTCATATGTCTACTAAAAATCAATCTTTAAACATTTTAAACTCTATCACAATGCTAATCAAATTCAAAAATCAAGAGGGAAGATAATTTATCCAATCATGTTATGCAACCATCAAAATCAATAGCAACTTACTCATGGCCTAAACAAACTCATCATCAATGAAAAATACCTAAAAGCACAAAAACAATCTTTTTTCTATTTTTCAAAATTTTTTCTCACAATCAAAGCAAAACAAAGCAAAATGCAAAACAAAACAATCCAAAAATCTCTCCCTCACACTTAAATTTTACATTGTCATCAACATAAGCATAAAATCAATAACAAATCATGGACAAATAAAATAAAAGCAAGAGGGAAAAAGAGTAAATGCTTGGATTACCTCCCAAAAAGCATGCTTGTTTAATGTTATTGGCTCGATGGTCCATTACTTCTTCAGCCAAGATCAAATATGAATATTGGTAGCAACCATTTGATGAGAGAAGATGGTATGTACAACTTTTCAAAATCAAGGTTGCTTGGAACAAGAATTAGAAATGATGACTACAATTCTCTTGTTATCTCTTCAATTTCATAATTTAACTTTTCTGATTCATCAATTCTCTTTAAGCCTTTATGGATTGCAATATTAGGTACATCAAGTTCAACTTTACTATCCAACTAAAATACATCTTGCATTGAGAAATCAATAAGATTAATAGACAAAATGGAATAATCATCTGCAAGATATTTTATAGCCTGAGATATATTAAAAATTAATGTTACTCCATCCTATTCTATGCTAAGTGTGCCATCATGAATATTAATTGTTTTCTTGGTTGATCTGAGGAAAGGACTTTTTCATAATATAGACTTCTAAATCCTTGGAAATGTGGAGAAATTTTCTTTGAATAATAATAGATATGTCTTTCCCCACACTTATCCTTTTTTTATTTTTTTTTCTTGGAATCAACTAATGTATTGGGAAAGGGAGGAGGAGCAGTATTAGCAATGTCAAGTTGAAGGTTGCTATCTTCTTCCAAATATTCTTCTTTTTCTTTTTGCTCTTGCTTTTAACTTAAGTTGGCTGAACCTTATATTTCTTGATTTTTGGCTTTAACTTCTTCTCCAAGTTATGTTTCTTATTGAAATGTTGAGTTGATGGCTCTCAATTCTTGCCTAATCTCCAAGAGGTTAGCTCTTAATTCTTATTGGAACTACAAGTCATTTTGGGCCATAGTTTTTATTAGATCTTCAAGATATTTGAGAGAAGAAGTTAGGTCATGATAATCTTACTGGCTAGCTTAGAATGGGGTAGATAGTAAGCTTGACTAACTTGGTAGTCAAAGTTCAAATTTGATTAATGATAATAACCTTGGTTGTATTGGTCAAAATATGGATCATAATGATTATACCATCTAGAATTGTATGAGTAAGGATACGGATCATATTGCCTCTAAGGATAATATAGATCATATTGCTCTAAGAATCCTCCCTTGTATAAAAATGCTAAAATGCATATTGTAATGTTTGACACCCATTTGCTACTACCATATGTGTCAATTGATGAACCATAGAAGTTAATTTAGATATTTGCTATATAAGTCTAGAATTCTCAGCCATGACTTCTATTTCAGAATGTTAGATAACATAAAGTAAGAAAAATAACAAAAGAAATTCACAAAAATCCTAAAATGGTCTAGATTGGTGTTTGCTCTTCCTTAAAATTTTCAAGATTCTTTCAATTTCTAGATCATATAAAAGTTTAAAATAATGAAAAGATCGAGACATAGATCAACTGGCAACTAAGGGCAACATAAATAAAAATAACAAAATTTAGAAAAACTATAAAATAATATAGAAAACACAAATAAAAATAAAAAATCATGCGAAACCATAAATTTTGCTTAGAAGGCCGAAAATAGGTGCCCTAGGGAATTTCAACTCAAAATTCCAAAGTCAGTTAATTATGTTGTTCACTTTATCAACACCTAAAAACAAAAAATATACACAGAGGATAAAGGGTGACAACAAGGGAAAATGGTTGAAATTAAAGCATAATACTAACACTAATATCTTAATACTATATACAATTGAGAATACAAAGAAATCAATCAGCTATACCTAGCCAATGGTGCCAAAATTTGACGGCTGTCAAAATGATTAAAAATAGTATTGAACTACCTAAACTAGCAGGTAGGGTGAGTCTAGGTCATGTCCATAGAAACTAGAGATTGACTTTTATGTGTTATAGTATAATAAAATGAGGGGAGGGATAGATACTAAACAGGCTAGGAATTAAATCAAATAATTTGAATGCAAGCTAAATAGAAACAGGAAAAATGGAAAATTGATAAGGATAAGTTCAATGTAAGAGACTATTGTAACCAATTCATTAATTAATTCTTGACATTATTATTTCATTCCCACTTTGACCACTTAGCTAAGGCATTAATTAAACCCAGCACTTAATCACACCATGTTAATTTCTCCTAAAAATTAATCAACCAAGCCCAGCACCCAATTAACATTTATTATCACTAATTTATTAATAGCATTAAGTTCTGGAAACATCAAATCTAATTAATTGAATTATCCTAGCAGTAACCTAACTAATTAGGCTTAATTCTCTAGTTGAATTGATTTACGCTAGCAACAAATCAACACCTTATTGCTTCTCCACAACCAAATAGCCATAAACAATGAAATTACTAATGGAAGTTTAGCTAACATTAAACCACTTTGAATAATTAATTAATGGGCCCTTTAATGACCATCCATAGCAATTATAGGCCATAAGAATATAAAATCAAGAGAATCAAATTAGGAATAAATTTATAATAAAAACAAGTCTCATAATCAATAGAAGAAATGATGCAAAAATTCCCTTAGACTGATATAAGAATTCAGCTACACATTAATACAAAAATAAAATGAAGAATAAAAGGAAAAGAGAAAATCTAATTAAGGGCTGGAGTCTTACTCTAGCTAATGTCCTCTCCACCTTAAATAAGAGACAATAAAGAAATGAATAAGAAGTTCTTACAATAAAGGCTCAAATAACAATTTATAGACTTAATGCACAACCTCTTAGTTGGGCTGTTAATTAAGATTGGAAGGAGGTCTAATTGGACATGAATTTATTCATATGAAATGTAGGTCTATCACTTAGCTTTTCCATGGCCTTAACCTTGCATAAAAACTCAGTTACCAGCTCATTTTATGGGCTAAAAATTGAGACAATTTTTTAGAGTAGTCTAACCAGTAATAAATTTAAACACTTAAGCCCACAACTTTGTAATTAAATCAAAACAGTGTAATTTTCCTTTAAGCCCTTCATAAAAGTTGTAAAATTGGACCTTAGCTATCAATGGGCTTAAGTTTGCATTGAAATGATAGGTGAAGCTCCACTTATGATAAAAACACTAAAATTGGTTCAGTGTCATAACACTACAATCTGTTTTAACTTCTAGACTACCTCCAAAATGTCTAAACTGGGCTTTGGGCTCTTCATGAAATTTTAGATCTTTCTCTTAGTTCTACAAAGACACAAGAATCACCCAAAACTATGGTCCAGAACTTTAAATATGCACAAAAAACCTAAAATAGTATAAATTTACTGACTAAATTGAATTCAGCACAAAAACTTAGCTAACCACAAAACTAATTTTAAGCATCCAATTAGGAACATAAACATAACAAAAGACTAAGTATAAAGGGATATAAAATATGTATAAATTATGTTTATCAATCTTTCTACTATTTTGGTTGTTTTGTTGCTTCACTTTCACTTTCTAGGTAATTAGGAACAATGGCTAGTTCTCCCAATCCACTTATCACCCTAATCCAAGAAAATCCTAACTGTGAAATTAATTTAGAACGGTTAAATTAAGATGTCACTAATGTTTGAGTTATGGGACCTTGGAATAAATTGGAAACCTTAAATAAACTTTGCAATGAATATTTCAAGGTGGGCGATCACTTAGACTTAATCTTTGAAGTCACAAGTGAAAAAAGATAATATCCATAGTCATGATTAGAGACAAATTTTTTTATGTTTTTTGCCCATATTATTGAGAATATTAGGATTTTGCCCCTTTTTCTTCCTTTCAGTAGGTCATCCTCAAATACATGAATGTATATCCAATCCAGTTAACATTTAATGTCTAGGCATTCTTCGAATTGCTCAAGGTGGTTTGTAGAACTTTAGAATTGTTATATACAAAAATGGCCTCGAGAGCTTGAAGCCCCGGGCGCACCAAAGGTGCTCAGCAAGCTTCGTTTCACCCACCAAAAAGTGGCACAGCAAAGTCGTCCCGACTCCATCCTTCAAAGAAAGCCCTTGCCTCACAACCCAGTGACCTAGTGATCTAGCGAGAAGGTCACTGGACCAGTTCGCCTAGGAGTCAATCACCCAGCTCAAGCTTGATATCTTGCTATAGTGGCATCAGGCTCGCTACAGCAGTCTCCATGACACCCCCGAGTTAAGAGTTCCCACTTGGGAGGCCCAGCATCTTGCTTGGCGCAGTAGCACCAAACAGCAGGCACCGACAGGCTCAGGTCTACAGCTAACCTAAGGAGACCACCTTACAGCCTATATTCAGCAACGACTAGTTTGTAGCCTTTTTCTGTCTTTTCTCATTTATAGCTTGATATAACACAACTGTAGCTTATAATTAATGCATGTAACTCTTCCTTCCTCTATAAATAAGATTGTCTTGTTAGAAGAGGGGGGAGGCCAACCCTGTAAGTAGAAACCCTACAAAATCATTTCTTAATAAAATCTCTGCCGTGGACATAGGGTTCGGTGCCACTCGAATTTAGCCAAACCACATTAAACTTGTCGTCTCCTCATCCTTTCTTTCTCTCGGCCCATCTTCTTTTGCACTTTGGAAGCAGCATTGGTCCTCTGAATTCATTCCCGTTGGCTGAAGTTTGGATCCTTCGTACGAACCAGATTTCACCGTCAACATTTTGACACCATCTGTGGGGACCATCTGCTTTCTAAAATCTTTGTTGCAGCCCAACAATGGCCAGAGGAAGAATGACTCAGAGTTCTACCATCCCAGTTCCTCAGCAGCATACCGCTGCGCCTGAAACACAAGAGGCTCAGATGGCCGATCAGTCCCGATTGGCACTTAAAAATACAGTTAGAGAGTTAGCTAAAACTATCAAAGGTGCTTGCTCGGACACAAGTACAAAATGCTCAAAGACAAGAAGAAATCATGGCGCAACTCCAATAGCTTCATGAGGAAGCTCAGAGAGAAGTTCGTGACAATCATGACAGCCAGCAACTGGGGGGCTCACAGCGAGCAGAAAGCTCTGCCCCTCAACACAAAGGACAACATCCAACAATGGAAGAGGTCCTCCACAGGCTCGAAAGACTAGAAGAGCATCCGCAGCCTTAGAGTCATTAGCCTCATTGTGAGGAAAACTCCTCCTTTTCTATGGAGATCGAGAAGCAACCTCTCCCACAGAAACTCAAAGCACCCGCTATCCTACTATACGATGGGAACAGCGACCCGAGCGATCATCTAGATGCGTTCAATACTTAAATGGACCTCCAGACTATTGACCCCCTGGTAAAATGCCACGTCTTTCCCACCACATTAGGTGCAATGCCTCGGGCATGGTTTAGGCGCCTCCCGACTCGTAGTATCGATAACTGGAAAGAATGCCAAAGGAAATTTGTTGATCAATACTGAGCGATAAAGAAGCAACTTGCACCTCCTTACCACCTCACGATGATTTTCCAACGCAAGGATGAGTCACTCAAAGACTACATGGCCCAATTCAGGCACAAGGCCAACTCCGTGGAGAATACCTCAGAGGAAAACATTCTAACGGCTATCTCAGCAGGACTTCGCAAAGACGACAAGTTATACAGGAGCCTCTACAAGTCCCCCACTCGAGACCTCATTGAATTTTACGATCGGGCATCCAGGTAAATAAGATGGGAAGAAACATTTAGAATGGAGGAACCCAAGTATAAAGTAGGCCATAACGGTCCTACCACGAGCAAAAAGAGGGGTAGTGAGAGTCATGACAACCCCACTCCTCATCTCACAAAGAAGGCAAAACCTCAGCAGCCAGAAGGCCGCTCCGAGAGCTACAACATCCTGTCAGACACACAAGACAAAATCTTTACCGTAGAAAGGCATAATGAAGACTTCAGAAAGCCTAGATTAATAAGGGGACCCGTCAAGTCCAGAGACTAAAATAGATTTTGTGCCTTTCACAATGAGGCTGGACACACCACCTTAGATTATTGAGTGCTAAAAGACGCCATAGAAGGCCTCATCAAAAGAGGCAGACTACAGGATTATGTGGTAAGACCATCAGGGCAGCATTTTTAACAAGCTCAGTGAGTTATCACCCAAGAGTCTAAGCCCTCCATCAGAACCATATTCTGATCCTGTAACTTTCATTTGTCATCAATGGTGACCAATTATATCAACTGTTGTATGCTGAATCAAGGCAAACTACCGATTGGCCAAGCATTTCCTAAACAAAGGAGTTTTCACTTCATCTTTCTAATCTCACTACAGTGAATAGTTTTCACCTCGCTATAGCAACCTTACTCCAGCAAACAGTTCTCACCTTGCTATGCCAAAATCAAAACGAAAACTCAAACAAAATCGAGGGTGCGACGGCCTTGAGCCTACCTCGCGGCTCCGAAAACAAAATTGAGGGTACAATGGCCTTGTGCCTACCTCGCAACATTGGAGGGTGCAATGGCCTTGAACCTACCTTGTGGCTTCGAAAACAAAATCGAGGGTGTGACAGCCTTATGCCTACCTCACAACACCCAAGGGTGTGATGGCCTTGAGCCTACCTCGCGGCTCCAAAAACAAAACTGAGGGTGTGACGGCCTTGTGCCTACCTCGTAATGCCTGAGGGTACAATAGCCTTGAGCCTACCTCGTGGATCTGAAAATAAAACCAAGGGTGTGACAGCCTTATGCCTACCTCGCAACGTCCGAGGGTGCGACAGCCTTGAGCCTACTTCGCAGCTCCGAAAATAAAATCGGGGGTGCGATGGCCTTGTGCCTACCTCGCAATGCCCAAGGGTACGACGGCCTTGAGCCTACCTCACGGCTTCAAAAACAAATCAAGGGTGCGATAGCCTTGTGCCTACCTCGTGGCTTCGAAAACAAAATCGAGGGTGTGACGACCTTGTGCCTACCTCGTAATACCCAAGGGTGTAATGACCTTGAGCCTACCTCATGGCTCTGAAAATAAAACTGAGGGTACGACGACCTTGTGCCTACCTTGTAACCCCCGAGGGTACAATAGCCTTGAGCCTACCTCGCAGCTCCAAAAATAAAATCGAGGGTGCGACAGACTTGAGCCTATCTCGTGGCTCCGAAAATAAAATCGAGGGTGCGACGACCTTGTGCCTACCTTGCAACGCCCAAGGGTACAATGGCCTTGAGCCTACCTCGTGGCTTCGAAAATGAAATCGAGGGTGCGACGGCCTTGTGCCTACCTCGTAACGCCTGAGGGTACGATGGCCTTGAGCCTACCTCGTGGCTCTAAAAATAAAATTGAGGGTACGATGACTTTGTGCCTACCTCACAACGCCTAAGGGTTCGATGGCCTTGAGCCTACCTCGCGACTATGAAAACAAAATTGAGGGTGCGACGGCCTTGTGCCTACCTCGCAATGCCCAAAGGTACGATAGCCTTGAGCCTACCTCGCCGCTTTAAAAACTTAAATAAAATAAAACTTTGCCAAACAAAACAAAAATCTAGCCCTCAGCCCACTACGACCCAAAGAAACTAAAAACAAAATCATCATAATTTTCCACAGCTCTCATGCAAGTGAATTTCCAGTAGCTTCCATGCGGATGAATTTCCCACGGCTCTCATATGGACATATCTCTCATGTCTCGAACGAGATCTCTCAGGCGCAGCTTGCATGTGACCTCTCTCTCTCACACACAATGAGTCAAGCAATTAAAAAAATAAAGCACAGCTAATTAGCAAGAGAAGCATTTCATTGATCATCAGAAGAGTACATACAATGATGTGCAAAGCATCCCATTACAGCATTTGAAAGAAGAAAAGTTTGTATAACAAAAGGCCTCATCCAAGTGAGGCAAAATTACATCAAAAGAAGAAGTGCAGAAACAATGACAGAAAGCTTGATGACCCAGCACAATCATTCCTGCAAGAAGAGCAAAAGGCCGGTCACCGAGCTCGCGCCTGTAGGAAGGACAACTCCTACCCAAGCTGTTCCTGCTTATTTCCCTCCAGCATGTCCCCCTGAGCTAGACCCAGAGCAAATCAAAAAGTTGTAAAAGCCAGCTGGCCAGGTAGCACCACCACAAGCGACGACCGGAGGAGGTGGCCTGAAGTCAGCACAAGATCCCCCAGGAGCCCGTTTGACAGATCCTGTGATGAAGCCACGTGTGACAAGCTATCTATGTCTCCCGGCATCCTGCAATAGGCCATCCATATCTCAACAAGCTTTATCAAAAGCCAAGACACTAAAATGCAGGAGTCTCTTCAGTCTCCTTCATTGAGTTCCTCTGAGATGCAAAAGAGAATGCCCCAGGCTATAAAAAGACCAGCTCAGCCCTTTGAAGAATCTAGAAAGTGTCTGACCTGATCTTCATCCAACGGTCTGAAACGAGGGGCAACGCCATGCGAACGGCCAAAAATGGCAAATAGAAGAAAGCATGGCCCAAAGCAAAGTAGAAAGACATTTGACATGACACTTCGGTCAAGGAAGGACACTGATTGAAGATATGAATCAAGCCTTGAAAATTTACAACTCCCAGTCCGCAAAGCAAATTGAGAGTTGAGGGGCTTATGTTATATACGAAAATGGCCTCGAGAGCATGAAGCCCCGGGCATACCAAAGGTGCTCAGCAAGCTTCGTTTCACCCACCAGAAAGCGGCATAACAAAGTCGTCCCAACTCCATCCTTCAAAGCAAGCCCTCGCCTCACGAACCAACGACCCAGCGATCCAGCGAGAAGGTCACAGAACCCATTCACCCAGGAGCTGATCACCCAGCTCAAGCTTAATATCTCACTACAGTGGCATCAAGCTCACTACAGCAGTCTCCACGACACCCCTAAGTCAAGAGTTCCTGCTCAGGAAGCCCAGCATCTCGCTTGGCATAGCAGCACCAAGCAGCAGGCGCCGACAGGTTCAGGTCTACAACCAACCTAAGGAGACCACCCTGCAGCCTACATTCAGCAACGACTAGTTTGTAGTCTTTTTCTATCTTTTCTCATTTATAGCTTGATGTAACATAACTGTAGCTTGTAATTAATGCATGTAACTCCTCCTTCCTCTATAAATAAGATTGCCTTATTAGAAGAGGGGGAAGGCCAACCCTGTAAGCAGAAACCCTGCAAAAGTCATTTCTTAATAAAATCTCTGCCATGGACATAGGATCCGATGCCGTCCGGATTTAGCTAAACCACATTAAACTTGCCATCTCCTCATCCTTTCTTCCTCTTAGCCCATCTTCTTCTACACTTTGGAAGCAGTATTGGTCCTTTGAACTAATCCTTGTTCGCTGAAGTTTGGATCCTCTGTATGAACCAGATTTCACCGTCAACAAGAATGTTTATGACTATTTTCTTCTACTTTTTTACTTATTCTTTGAAAGGAAAAAGGACCTGGATCTATTTGACTTAAAAAACTAGTTGAATTCTTTCTAGGAATCCTCATTCCAAAGTCCACTTTTGAAAAGAATCAAATTTTTCGTGCTTGTAGATTGCCACTTTATGTTGTATATGGACAGGCTTTGTGAGATATGGAAAAGAATCAAAGTTCCATTAAGAACTACTCTTTCATCTTAGCAATTTTTTTTAGCAACAACCCTAAGATCTTCTTCAGTCTGAGATTAAGCAAATAAGGTAGTCAGCTTACCTTGATCAGAGTTCCAAACAAGTGATTGACCCTGAACAATTATATGGTTATAAATGAATAGATAAGTCTATGTCACAAGTCGACTTTATGACCAATTTTGAGGGGGCAAACGTGCTTAGTTTGACACGAAATTTTGTGAAAAAATCAAGTATGGTGAAAAAATTTTGTAAAAATGTAAGATATACCACAAATATAGCTTAGTTTGGCACTTTAAGTGTAATTTTGGTGGGATCCGCTTGTCCAGTGTGAGTCGAAAAGCATATGGCCGCGATCCTCACATTTTTATCTTCACGTCGGTACATTATGGTGCAAAATCTCCACCCAGAGCTAGGAGAAAAGGCCTTATGTCAGCTTGGAAAAAATATATCTACTCTTGGCGGAAAGCCTTTGGCTCATATAGCTCTTTAGGGGGGAGTGTCAGCAGCTTGTCGGTGCCTGGTCCGGGGCACATTGGGGCCTTATTGGGTGATCGTTCGGGGCTCGTTGGCACTCAGTCTGTGGGGATTAAGGGGTGTGGAGGCCTAATCCTCCCCTACACACTCCTAACTATGTAATG
>JANHAO010010449.1:0-17667 GCA_026873985.1 Saraca asoca
ATACATTCCTATTTATAGAGGAAGGAGGAGTTACATGCATTAATTACAAGCTACAGTTGTGTTACATCAAAATATAAATGAGAAAAATAGTAAAACACTACAATTCAGCTGTTGCAGAATGTAGGCTGCGGGGTGGGTCCTCTTGGTCAGTTGTAGACTTGCATCTACCTGCATCTATTGCCTGGTGCTGCTTTACCATGCGAGGTGCTTGGCATACCAAGCAAGGATTCTTGGCTCGGGGTTATCATGGGAACTGCTGTAGCGTGCTTGGTGCTGCTATAGTGAGGTAGCGGGCTCGAGCAGGGTAGTCAGCTTTTTGATGAGCTGGTCTTATGATCACCTCACTGCATCATTTTCTTGCGACGAGCGAGGTGAGGCTTGCTTTGTGAGATGGTATCGGGATGACTTCGCTCTGCCACTTTTCGATGAAAGGTGAAGCAAAGCTTACTAGGCACCTTTGGCGAGGTGAAGGGCTCGACCTTCATCGTGCTCGGGGGCTCATTCTCTTGAAGCCATTTTTTTATCTATAACAGTTACCATTTGTTATTTCATTTTGATTTCCAAAGATAAGTGATCATTCTATCCTCATCATTGATGTTTATTGCAAAGTCTACTTTCTAGGAGTATTGCAATTCAAGGTTAGCTCAAACTCCAATTTTTGTCTTCTGATTGCATTTAGGTTTTTGTTTTCATTTCATTGAGGGAGAATTTTTTATATTGTTTGTTTCTAAAAATAATTTTAAGGTGGCCCTAGAATTTTAGGTTTAGCTCTGACAACAATGTAGCTCTAACAATTTGCAAACCCTTTGTTAAGGTGAGTTTGTTCTTTAAATTTTTTTATTCTTTGTTATTTTTTGTTTTATTGGATTTTCCCCATGAAAATCTCCTTTAATCAATCATAGTTGTAGTAATCTATTACAATTTTTCCTTAGATATCAAATATTTGAATTGATGAAACTAACTTTCAATCTTTGATGTTTTTGGTTTTTCTCTCAATGAATGATTGGGATCTTAGTGGTGTGTACTTTGCACTTTCCTAAGATATTAAATATTTATTAATGGGCTAATTTTATGTACTACATTGCACTATATTCATGCATTTCTCTCTTCCTTTGTTTTTGAAACTCCATAGTTATTAGTGTTGAAAACTATATTTGCAAAGCTCATTTGATTGAGCTAAGCCATGCAATAGGTAACACTCTAATCGGATATCGCGCATTATCATTTTATTCATATGCTAAAAAATTTTTTTCTTTATTTTTGTCATTTCTCTTTATCACCATTTTCACTTAATTAATGACGTTTATGATTTAGCCTTCAAGTGCTAAGGATCTATTCCTTTCCTAAATTTCCAAAGCAAAACTTCTTGATTGAAATTCATCAAGGTTCATGAAATCAATAACAATGATGTGTGAAAAATTTGTGTCTTTCTGGCTTGTCATATGTATATATGAATGTTGGGGATTTTAAGTTATGCCTTAGCTTGTCTTCTTAGTCTCTCATCAGTAATGAATAAGATTTTTGTTAAGTTCTCATTAATTGTCTCTGTTTGCTACCAACAAATTGACCTAAAATGTCTAAAAATCTTGTGTGATCTATTTCACTTTTACTCTCTTTGTTAATACGATAAGGACAGATGAAAAGAAAACTTTTGATATGAAATTTAGGACAAAGCTATATGTATCAATTTGGAGCTTGTGTAGTTAAAAAGTTAGAGACACAATGTTACTATTATTTTAGCATTTGATATACTTGGTGTTGACGATGGAATCTGGTTCTGAGCCAAACTCCAACCAATAGGGGATTCTTTTGAGATCTCAAACTGTAATATGGTTCTAAGGGCGGTAAATGAATGAAGAAGGTGAGAAGAAGGGGAAGAGTAGTAGAAGACACAGAGCTTTTCAACGTGATTTGGCCAAATCCGAATAGAACCAGACCCTACGTCCACAGTAATGTATTGGTTTGAAAGTGTTGTTATAGAATTTTAGTACAATGACATGAGTCCTCCCTAACATAATCTCCTTCCTTCTATTTATAGAGGAGAGGAGGTTACAAATGTAATTTTACATACAATAAATCTATTACATCAAGTATTTAGTGTACAAGATAGGATGGGTAGAACGAAATCTTATAAGTCAACTTTTGTAGATTATCTTCTGCAGGTAGGCCCCGTGTGTCTGCTGGGCAGTTTATGCGCTAGACTTCTATTTAGCAAGCTCCCAGGTTATTGGTCACACCTTGCAGGCTAGATCCCTTTGTCTAGGGAGCGGTAGTCTTTTGAAGTAGCGAGGTCGAGCTTGGTCTTACTAGGGTGAGCTCAAGCAGAGGAGGTTGCTAGCGACGTGAGTTTGAGACTTAACGCTCTGAGCATCCTGCGAGCTAAATTCTTGTCATGCTCGGGCCATTCGCTAGCCCATTAAGGATGATCTGGATTTCACATATAACACTTGGTGACTTGCATAAATAATGTATAGTAGATATAAGACTATGAAACGCTAAAACATATTGAGTAAGATCCAACCTTGTATCTTGATGCTTGCCTATTTTCTTGCTACCAAGTAATGGTTCTTTTTTCACCTAGCCTTAGGTATTTTATAGTGCTTACTATTAAAACTAATTTGACTAATGTACAATTAGTAATTTATAAACATAGTAATGCTAGTTGCATGTTTGGAATCTGATGAATACAATTTATATACATTTTTCATCCCTTTTATACTTAGTCTTTTTTCATATTTATGTGCTTAATTAGATACTTGTAATTGATTTTGTGGTTTGGTTAGTTTTTGTATTTAATTAGATTAATTTGGTAATTTGGCATTGTTTAAAGTTTTTTAGTGTATCTTGAGTTTTGTACTTCATTTTTAGGTTCTTCTTATGTCTTTGGAAAGCTAAGAGAATTCTATGCAAATGTCATGAAGAGTCCAAAGCCCGGTTCTTCCACTTTGAAGGTCAAATTAAGCCCAAAACCCAAAATAGAAAGTTGGCTTGCTAACCCAGAACTAGTTACAATATTTTGATCATAATTGGATATCCAACTCTCATTTTAGTCAAAACCCTAGCCCATTGGATAGCTAAGATCCATCTACACAACTTTCATGAGGATTTGAGGTGAAAATACACCCTTTTAATTAAGTTTCAAGATTGTGGATCTAAGTGACAAATCCTTTTACAAGTTAGACTACTTTGCAACACTATTTTGGTTTTTAGCCCACAAATTGAGTTGGAGAATGAATTTTTAAGCAAGGTCAAGGCCATTGTACTTCTAGGAGATGGAGCTACAATTCCAATGGAGAGACTTACATCCAATTATGCCTCCTTTTAGCCCTAATCAATAGCCTTAGTAGAGGCAGAACACTGTGCTCATATAAAAGCTTAGCTAAAACCTAATTGTATGAAAACTTTTACATTCATTTTCAATTTTGTACTTTTGTGAAGAAGAGGAACTCTACTATGGAACAAACACTAGCCCTTTTTAGTTCTTCTTTTCTCTTTTATTTTTGCTTTTATTTTTATTTTAATATATAGCTAAATTTCTTATTCAATCTAAGGAAAATTTTGCATCAATTCTCTTGTTAATTGTGAGATTGCTTCTATTGTTAATTTGTTTCTCTTGTTTATTTATTTTTCATGCCATTAATTTCTTTGGATGATTGATTATAGGGCTTGTTAAGTAATTGTTCATAGTTATTTATTCCTAGCTAAACTTCTGTAATTAATGTTATTGTTTATGGCTATTTGTCTGGAGTAGTAATAGGGTTTTTGATTATGTGCTAATACAAGTTGGTTATACTAGAGAATTGGGGCTAATTAATGAATTTATTGCTATGGTAAGTTTATTAATTAGACTTGGTATTTTTAGGTCTTAATGCTATCGGTGAATTGTTTGAGATGCTAGGCTTTAATTGATTTAGCACTAAGAGTTAATCGGGTGTTAGGCTTAGTTAGCCAATTTACATAGAAATAAGCAAGAATTGATTAGGTGCTTAGCTTAATTAGATTCTTGGCTAAGTGGTCAAAAAGGGAATGAAATATCTATGTCAATGATTAGTCAAAAAATTGATTGCAAGAGTCCCTTGGATTGAAGCTTTTCTCCTTAGATTTCTCATTTTTCCTTGATTCTACTAGCCTATGTTAATGTAGGTTGTTTAATTTTATTACCTATTTAGTTAATCACAAAACCCCAAATTTTCTACTATTAATACATTGAAATTAATCTTCAATCTTTGTGATTTGACCTGGAGTCACCATTGCTATAAGCTTGGTGGTTCAATAATATCTTTGTCGGTCTTGACGGTAGTCAAATTTTGGCGCCATTGCTTAGGACTAACTAGATTAATTTCTTTATGTTTTCAATAGTATTTAGCATTTAGGATGTTAGTATTAGGAGTAGCAATTTAAATTTTGTTTATTTTCCAAGGCTCTCACCTTTTTTTGTACATAGTTTTACTAGCTTTTAGGTGTTGTCAGTAGGGGCCAGCAACAAATATTGCTAATGGAATATGGGATTCAACTTTGGCAGGCTACTAGTTTCTGGCATTCTGATCAAAATCCATCTTTCCTCAAACTTTGGAAAATTTTCATAAAATTCCATCGCTTAGTAGGTTTTTTTTTTTAATTTTTAGTAATTTTTTTACTAATTTTCTCAGTTATGTTGTTTTAATTTGTGCTTCCCTGATAAGCCTTTTGGTGTCTAACTCAATCTTTTCACTATTCAGAGCTAATATATGATCTAGACATTTAAAGAACCTTGCAAAATTTCAAAAAAAGAGATCATGCACAATTCTGACACCTTTTAGGCTTCTACGGCTTCCTTTCATGGAATTAGCCTAGTAGTTGAGTTGTTGCCTAATAGTTCATCTTCTTATACCAGCTTGGAAATATAGCATTTAACCAGAAGACTTTGAAGGAGTTAGCTACTCTAGACTTGAACCAATAGCCACTATGCATCAACTATCCTAAAGTAGATGTAGCCTTTAAGATGAAGTCTAGCCTAATACACTTACCACCTACCTTTCATGGCTTGGCTGGAGAAGATCCTTACAAGCACCTTAAGGAGTTCCATGATTTCTTCTTGACCATTAAGCCATAAGGAATTTCAAAGAAGTAGATCAAACTGATAGCCTTTCCTTTCTTACTAGTTGATTTAGCTAAGGATTGCCTATCTTACCTTCCTCCTAGTTCCATCAGTACATGGCCTGAAATGACAAAAGTCTTTTTCGAGAGATACTTCCCTACATTAGCTACCAATATCAGAAAGGATATTTGTAACATTAGATAGTTTAGTGGAAAGACTTTATATGAATATTGGGAGATATTTAAGAGGCTGTGTGCTAGCTATCCATACCACCTAATCTGTGATCAGCTCTTGATCCAACACCTTTATGAAGGCCTTATTCCAATGGACTAAAGCATGATAGATGCTACAAGTGAAGGAACTTTAGTAGAAAAGACTCCAAATGCTGCAAGAATCCTTATAGCAAACATTGTAACCAATTCACAACAATTTGGAAGTAAGACAAATTATGTAGTAAAGAGGGTCAATAAGGTGTACACTTATAACCATGAGAGACAAATGTCAGAGCAAATGCAGCAGACCTTGGGACAGAGACAAGAAATAAAAAAATGTGTGAAATTTGCTTAGTCCTTAGACATAATACTAAGGCATGCCTAAGCTTTCAAGAGACTAACCCCGTCCAATAGGTCCAGGCCATAGGAAGATTTCTAGAAAATAGCAGAGATTTCTAGCATAGGCATGGCAAGCCTACAATTCATATTTTAGTACATATAACCTTGATTGGAGAGATCACCCTAACTTGAGATATAATAATCAAGCTAAAAAGAAAACTTCCTTTAAGCAAACTCCATTTTAGACCATGCAACAAAACTAGATGTAACACAACCAAAACCTATCTCCCCCTAATGCCATTGAAGACCTAAGTCAAACTATGACTTGAAACAACCTGCAATTCTAACAAAATATAAGGGCTGACATGCAATAGTTATAGTAAGACATGAACGCTAGATTTCAAAAATTAGAGACAAGAATGAACAATCTAAAAACACAAGTTATAGGCAAATTACTCCCCGAGATAGTTCTAAATCCTAGAGAAAATGTGAGTGTAATACTGCTTAGGAATGGTAAAGAAATAGAGGCTAGAGTTCAAGAACAACCAATTTCGGTAAAATAGAAAAACATTACAAAGCAAAAAGAGGTAGAACCTAGTAAACAAAAAGGCATTTCTTAATCTATTATAGCTTTCCCACCTCTACCTTCTCAAGTAGATTGGTAAAGCACATCAAATAAAACTAAGAGAAAAACATCCTAAAGACTATCAGGAAAGTGGAAGTAAACATACTACCATTGAGGATGATTAAATAGATTCCTAGGTATGCAAAGTTTCTCAAGCAGCTATACACCATTAGAAAGAAATTAAAGGGCAATGAGAAGGTAAGAGTGAAGGAAAATGTATATGTTGTCATCCAAAAGAAACTACCACAAAGATGTAAAGACTCGGGTTCCTTCACAATCCTTGTGCTATTGGTTTGAATTATTTTACATATGCCATACTACACTTAGGTGCATCCATAAATGTCATGCTAACAATTGTCAAAATCAACAAAAATAGTGCTAAACTCCCAAGCTAGTAGATAGGATGAGTCAGGTCATATCCATAGAGATAAGTGAATATGTTTAATCTATTCTTAGCCAAAAAGTGGGGGTAAGTTAGCAAATCACCAATGAGAATTTAAAATAAACACTTTAAGTGCATAAAAAATAGAACCAAAATTAAGGAAAGATGTAATAGAGAAAAGCCCAACCAAAGGGATTCTTGCTATCAATTCAATAATTGATCTTTGACACTTTCATTTGATTCCTAACTTGATCATTTAGCCAAGGTATTAGTTAAGTGTAGCACCTAATTAAACCTTGTCAATTTCATCCTAAGATAATCAAACAAGCCCAATACTCAATTAACATTTATTGTTAAGTCAAGTGAAACCGAGCAGTTCACCCAACTTATCAATAGCATTAAGCATTGATATCACTAAGTTTAGATAATTAAATTAGCCCAATAGCAATCTAATTAACTAGCCTTGATTCCTTAGGAATATTGAATTGCCCCAGCAATTTATCAACATCCTATTGTAACTTCACAGCCAAACAACCATAAACGAATGGATTTGTCTATGGAAATTCAACTAGCATAAAACCACTATGAACAATTGATCAATTAGCTATTTTAATCAACCACTCATAGCAACTATAAGTAGTAAGAATAAAAAATTAAAAGAACTAAAGTGGAAATAATTGAATAATTAAAACTAGTTTCATAGTCATACAAGAATAAGAGCAAAATATCCCTTAGATTGAAGTAGAATTTAGTTATACATCAAGAGTAAAATAAAATACAAAAATAGGAAAGATTAAACCTAAACACATAGATAGAGTCTTGCCCTATTAGAGCTCTTCTCCTCCAAAATTTAGAGATAATACAAAATGATGTAAAAGATCCTACACTTAAGGCTTAGCTATTTATAAGTTCAGTGCACTACCTCTAAGTTGGGCTATAGTTTTGGGATGGAAGGTAGCCTTTTCAGACATGACAATCTGCAAATGAAATATATCTCTATGACTTATCTTCCATCTAGCCTTCACCTTACATTAAAATTCAATCTCTAGCTCAAGTTATGGGCCAAACACCAAGATAGACTTTTTGAGCAATGCAACTCATAACAGATTTGATCACTTAAGTTTATAGCCACTTAACTAATTCAAAATGATGTAGTTTACTCTCAAGATCTTTATGAAAAATGTGGAATTGGGTCTTAGCAAACCAATGGGCTTAAGCTTGGTATTTTTAGGTCTTAATACTATTAGTAAATTGGTTAAGGTGATGGGCTTCAATTGATTCAATAATAAGGGTTAATCTAGTGTTGGGCTTGGATACCCAATTTAGAGAGAAATTAGTAAGAATGGATTAGATGTTATGCTTAATTAGATTCTTGGCTAAGTAATCAAAGATGGAATGAAATATTTGTGTCAATAATCAGTCATAGAATTGATTACAAAAGTTCCTTAGATTAAAGCTTTTCTCCTTAGATATCACTTTTTTCCTTAGATATCCCTTTTTTCCTTGATTCTATATGCCTATGTTAAATCAATTTCTTTAATTTTGGTTCCTATTTAGTTAATCACAAAACCCTCTATCTTCTACTATTAACAAAATAAAATTAATCTCCAGTCTCTGTGGTTCAACTTAGACTCACCAATGCTATATGCTTATGTAAATTAGTATTATCTTTGTTGGTCTTGACAACCATTGGTATCTCTCCCAACATGCATATGCCTTTACATAATGATGCTTGTGATTGGATTTTATTGTGAGCATATATATAATAGTAAGCATGAATCTATAATCATGTGCAGGCACATGTGGAAAAAACCTACATATACATAAAACATTTTTCTTTTGTCCTATCTTTGAGTTTCTGGTAAAATATTTGATCCTTGTGCAATTCATAAAGCTATAACCTTTTGTGTAAAGCAAAAAAAAAAAAAATCATCACCTTTTATGCAATATCAGCCTATGGTGATATATGTCATGCTCCACAATCTTTTCTTGCATCATGTGCAAACACATTCAATCATAACACTTTGATCAAGGGAGACGACTTACAACTAAAGAATTCCCTCATATTTGTACCTTATGTGATGTGTGCACTTAGTGTGCTTAAAATTATAGCTCGGCACCAAACTTCCATCCATTCACTTTAACATAAAACTCTCCACCAACACTTAGCATCCAAACTAATCCTTCACACTACTCTTCTCTTTCCAACTTCACTTGCCTTTCTTGATTCCCACCCCTATTCATTTTACTCTTTCTTAATCCAATTTCATTCTCTTAACAATAGTCAAGCTCAATCTTGCACTTATGTCACAACTCTTAAACAACAAAACCCTATGAACCAAATATTTATAATCCCAAAAAGTATTCCTTTCAGCAACCTTAATAGTGTTTGTTTACAGAAACATCCACAAGAACTACATTTTCTTCACTTTGGCTATTTTGTGATGAAAAAAATTGATCCCATCTTTGCTCTAATATCATCTCATAAAATTCCAACATTTTCATCTGATCCTATAATTTGATTTCTTCCTACAAAAAGCTTTATCTAAATGATAATTCCTTGGGACAATTCCAAGGCATTACTTTCATGGTTGCTTAGGATTAGGGATAGCTTCTTGGAAGCCAAATGAAGTTATGAGAATTTAAAAGTAATTTCCAACATAATGTTATATAATTCTACATCGTAAATTACAACTTCCTTATCACCTGAAAAATTATCTTGTTGTTTGTCCATAGTAATAAGCTTCCTTCTCATAGTTACTACCATAACATGTTCATTGTTCCTTTTTTGGAAATTTCATAAGTGGAATCATGTTGATCAGGTTGCATATATTGTTTGTACCATTATGCCTACAGATGCACTACATATCCATATTTACATCCTTAGAACTGGTGCCATTTATGTTATCCAAAAGTTCAACCAACATGACTATATAGTTAGTAGAGTGAAACTATGACCTCTGTAAAGCACTAGTTCTATAGAGCCTCAACCAAAACAATAATGTGAATAACCAATTTAAAGGATCGAATAGAAAATTTCCTAAGGAGGTAGACCTATATATAAGAGTGTTTCTGACAAGTAGTAAAGAAGGATTTAAAAGAACTCTAGAATGAAGCAAATGTGTATAACAAAGCAACAACTAAGCCTAACACTTGCCCAAGTGGAAGTGAAGCATGAAACCATTCTACAAGTGATTGATTAGTAATTAGCCTTTAATTTTTTTCTACATACCAATCTTCTTGCCTGGTTTCACTACCAAAATCATTACCATTCTACTTGTAAAGGACTTCAATTGAATCTAAATTTCCTTAAATCATGAGGTTCATGTTCCTATTAAAAATGCAAATAAAATTTACTTTATTTCATATTTTTGGCATGGTAAACAAAGAAACAGAACCAAACAACTCTAGTTTGAGAAAGTAGACAATAAATATAAAATATGTTGCTGTGGGAAATTTGTTATATATATATTTTACTTCACAAGGTTTACTTTTTAACCAAATCTTAATACTACCCCATATACTTATGATTATACTTTCTAGTTCATATACTTAAGATTAGTTAATTTTCTTCTGAGAGTTGCTTGCTTATTGATTTCTTGGTACTTGCTATCTACAGAAGACACTTTAAGATTGTTTTTGTTTTCTTTCCTTCTTAAAAGTTAGTTAGTCTTTCATATTGATGTTTTTCTTACTAGATTAAAGAATGAAATAGTGTCTAATGGCTATTTAAGTAACATATCTAGATGTCTTGATTTGAAGAATCGTAAGTTGTCTAGATTGAAAAGCCATGATTTCCATATTTTGATGGAGAAATTACTAGCATTTGCTCTATGTAATTTATTACCAGATAAAATAACTGTAGTTCTAGTTTAGTTTTGTTCATGTTTTAACAACTATGTGGTAAAAAATTGAATTTGGTTAAGCTTGAGAAGCTATAATGGCAACTTATACTCACACCTTTTTGTATGGAGATGATATTTCCTCCCCCATTTTCACTGTAATAGTTCATTAAATCATTTATTTAATTGATGAAGCAAAATGTGGAGGGCCCGTGCATTACCCTAGATGTATCCTATTAAGAGGTACAAATATACATTTCTTTGCATTTAGATTATCTTGTATTCTATTTCTCAAGATTAATTATTGTTTGTTTTGTACACTATAGGTACTTATGTCATTTGAAGTCATATATCAAGAACAGGGCTCAACCTAAGGGCTCTATAGCTAAAGGTTACTTGGCTAAAGAATGCCTTACATTTTGTTCTAGATATCTAGATGCAATCAAGACTCAATTTAATTGAGTTAGTCATGCTGATAACAACCATAATCAAATTGACTCTTTGTATGAAAATTTCATCTTCCCAAAGATTGGTCCACCAATTGGAAAAGTGTCAACCTTCATGCTATCACAATTAAAAGTAGCATAGATGAATAGATATATGTTGTGTAGTTCCATCAGGCAGAGATGACAAAATTAGTTAGAAAGGAAGTTATTGAACGGTTTGTTAGGGTTATAAGTATTATACTCATATGTTCATGAACATTGTTCTAATGAATGGTTTTTCACTTTCTTATATAGTTAATTTTCTTCTATCTTTAGATCATGAACATTCACAACCAAGTAGAGGTTTCTGATGATTTAAAGTTTTTGACACAAGGACCTCTTCCACATGCTAAGAAGTTCAATGACTACAATATCAATGGTTTCAAATTTCAAACAACTGATCAAGAATAAGGATTGAAAACACAAAATAGTGGAGTGTTTACAAATACAAAGTTAGGATATTATAAAAGATTGAATGATATTATTGAGTTGAATTATTATGGTCAGTTCTTGGTTATTTTATTCAAATGTGAGTAGGTCAATACTAACACCGAGATAAGAAAAGATCAATTACAATTTACTTCAGTCAACTTCTCTCAATTGATTCATACTAGTGACTGTGAAGACTATGATCCATATAAATGGTATATTACATGTATGATAAAGTGGATAAAGGTTAGAGTATTATTGTACACTTAAAACCAAGAGACTTATATGATATGGGGGATGATGATAAAGAAACATTTATTGTTCCCATATATCTTAAGACTTAGGACCCTTCTTCTACCATGATAATGAATGCATGCAATTAGCAAGAGACGATATAGACAATGAAGCTGTGGCTCCAATGGATCCGGATAGCATGAATTTTGAATAATTTGTTTAAATTTATCTTCATGTAATCAAGTTGTGGTTATAATGAAGTTTTGGTTCAAGTATAACTTTATGTAATTTTTTTATTGCCCTTATCTTGATGATTTTCTTTATTGCTTTATATGTTTTAATAATTTTAATGATCTTCTTTATTTATAGCATATATGTTTTAATTATTTTGTTGATCTTCCTTACTTGGAGCCATGTTAAAGACAAAGCGCTATAAAGATAAAAGTAAAGTAACATGTTCAAACCTTACACAACCTCCTCCACATAATCCTCCTCAGCCTCTACCACATGCTAATTTTGAACCACCACCCTAGTCACAACTTCCCCCCAAGTCACTATCCTAACCATAGCTTCCCCTTAGGCCACCACTCTAACTAGAGATTCCATCCTAGGCATCACAAGCTTCTTCATCACCCAAGTTTCACATAGAAGCCATTGGCAAGTGAAAGTTATAGGTGAATGTTTTCACATTTATGAATAATTATAATTTTAGCTTTATATACACATATGCTAAATATATTTCCATTTGTCACATAAATGGGTCAGGATCTGCAAAAGTGGTTTTCTAGAAAACTTTAGATGTTTAGGACCTTGAAAATCGAAAAGTGTTTGTCCCATTTGATGATATTAAAGTTCCAACAAGTGATAGTGCTTGCATATTTGAACCTATTCTAGAGCACTTGGCATCCAAGCCTGTCAATTTTCCAATCACCTACAAAGATTGGAGGAACATTCCTAAGGCATGGAAGTTAGAGGTGTATAATAACCACATCAAGGTAGTTTCTCAATTTACATGGCATTTTATTTTGTTCATATGATGTAAGCTAACAAAGATGCTTTGTTTTGTCCCATTAATGTCAAGGTTTCACTTTGATGTACTAGATGATGTTGCATGTTCTTGGACACTTAAGAACATAGGAAGAAATTGGAGGAACTTTAAGCTAAGGTTGTGGTATGAGTTTAATGATGAATAATTGAGCAAAGAGGAAATGTATGCTAAAATTCTAGATGGCATTCCTTGATAGCAATGGAAAAGTTTTGTTGACATTGAAGATGATAAAAAGTGCAAGGTATAATGGCTCTTACAAATCTTGTATTGTTAATTGGATTGTTTCATTAACAATGTATTGTTTCTTTTTATAGGCTATGTGTCAACAAAATGCTAAGAACCATCAAAAGCAAAAAGTTACATACATATCTAGGTCTAAAAGCTTTGCCAAGAGAAGGGCTCAAATGGCAATTGTATGGCTTAAAGTTTTCTTATTTATATACATGGATAGTGCCTAATCAAATTGTGATATATTCTTATGTAGATGGAAGAGTTAGGTCATCTAGTGGGGAGAGATGAGGTACATCTTAATACACACAAAAATAAGGATAGGCAAAATGCTAATGAAGAATCAAGAATTCGGGGGGTATGTTATTGCTCTCCTACATCATTAGCATATTTCTAATTTAGCATATCAACCTAGCTCAAGAAATGCTAATATTTAAGTGTGCTTTGTTTTTGTTACTGATTTGTTAAAATATATATGCTTAAAGTCTGCTATAGGTGCTATGTTGAAGGGCTTGTTTGTACATGCTTCTATCCCACTGTGTATTTGTTACTATCCACTTACCCTTGATCTATTTTGTTTTATTTGAACAACCATATATATGCTATCATGAGATGATATGACATGATATTGGCAATTTTGTTATGAGGACTAGTGAGAAAATTTCATGTTTAAATGTTGTTAACTTAAAATTGTAGAATATATATGCATCACCATCTAGTTTAGCCATATTTGTCCTAAAGTTAATTACTAGAGCATCTGCAAATATTAGTTCATTTTCCTTATTTGAAGACCTTTTTAATGTCTTTTCAATATTCTGTAGGTTTTTTATTTCTTTTACTTTGTTTACTTGGTGAATGATAGGATATAGTGATGAAGATTATTTCATTTGAGCTCTTCATTTAGGCATTCTTAATAAAATTTTAACAATAGAGTGGCATGATAACTTTGTTGAAAAGACTACAATTTATGATTATGTGTGTATTAGAATAAGTTGATAGGAATTTTGTGTAATTTGAACTGAATTGGCTTAATATATGTTTATAGTGTTATGCATCAAGCACTATCTGAAGAATATTTTTCTAATATAAATTGGACAAATTAATGCTTCTATAAATTTTCTTGATATGTTGAGCCATTGCATATTCACATAAATTGGACAAATTTTCTATAATATAACTGCTATCCAAACAATGGGAATCCCTATACACAACTACATGACTTTCAACAATCATTGTGAAACCAAGAATAGGAGAGTCAACCTATTTAATAAAAAGACATCACAATCATTTTTTATAATATTATACTACTGTTAGATAATATGCTGACATGGTTGGTAGATAAGACTTTAATGGTATTTCATTGGTGTGCTTGAAGATGTCTTAGATTGACTTTATTGTACCAATAGGTTAATGAGTTAGTTCCCATTTTTTTTATAGGATTGTTGATTTATGATTTTCAAACTATAAGCTATATTTTCTATTTTAGTATTCCTTTTGTGCTATTAAACTTGTTTACACTTTACACTTATGTAAGCAAGCAACCTTATATAATCATGGAATCGATGTAGAAAACATGCTAAGGTAGAGCAAGTTGATCCAATGATCTGTTATAATTATTGTTTCTTTCATAATACCATATTCCTTTTTGACAAATTTTGAAGTTCCTAAGTAAATTGATTTTTTTTAATTTGGTAGGAACAAATTGAGGAAATTATGAACTAACAAATTTCTTTACAATTTTAACAAATAATGTCGATGAATGATTCCTTTGTAAAGGTATTTAGGCAAGAGCACTCAGGACAAGTAAGGGGTGTAGGCTTTGGTTCATCTGTATCATTAGTCCTTAGGACGCCAGCAAAATAATTTATGGGCATGTCATTGGAACAAAATGGAAGTATGCCACAAATAGGTGAGAGGTTCCAGAGTTTGGGGTCTAATATACAATTAGAATGTCAAAAGTGGCGATTGATGGAAACTGAGTTGCAAAATGAATATGATAAAAGAGTGACTATGAAGGGTGCAATAGCATATGAACGTGATAAGAGACTAGCAATGGAGAGTGTATTAGCATCAGTATTCAAACAATTATAGACCAAATTGCCAATCTCCTACAACATAAATATAAATGTCCACTTATTTTACATTATAATTTTTAATTTCATTTTTAATTACAATTATCTTGTTTAATTTGTAGCCTATTGATTCTGGAAGTGGATATGGCTTAACTCATCAAGAGGCAAGACCTTGTTCCACTAACTATGATCCTATTCAACCTAGCAATGAAAACAATTTAAATTATGATTTGCACTTGTAATATTTAAGGTTTTAGTGCACAAAGTTGAATCTATTTGAAAACAAATTAGTGTATAAGTACTTAGCTTTTTAATTATTTATAATATTTTAGAATTTCAAATGATATGAATTAACTACCTTGAATATATATATATATATAAATTTTGAGTTGAATTTGATTGTAATGTGTTATATGTGAAATCTAGAATATCTTTAATGGGCTGGCAAGTGGCCCGAGCATGGCAAGATTTCAGCTCATAGGACGCTCAAAGCACTAAGTCTCAGCTTTCACTGCTAGACCTCTTTTGCCTGAGCTTGCCCCAATAAGAATGAGCTTGGCCTTGCTGCCTCAAAGATAGCAGCTCCCCTAAACCGAAAGATCTAGCCGCAATGTGTGAACAGTAGCTTGGGAGCTCATTAAGTAGGATACCAGCATATGTGTTACCCAGCAGACATATGGGGCCCACTTGTAGGAGGCAATCTGTAGAAGTCGATTTATAGGATCTTAGTTTGTCCATACTGTCTTGTACATTAAATTTTTGATGTAATAGATTTATTGCATGTAAAATTACAATTGTAACCTCCTTTGCTTTATAAATAAAAGGAAGGAGATGAATGTTAGAGAGGACTGAAGCCATCATACTAATTCTTAGATCAATACATTACCATGGACGTAGGGTCTGGTTCTATCCAGATTTGGTGAACCATGTTAAAAGGCTCTATGTTTTCTGTTGCTCTTCTTTTTCTTATCGCCTTCTTCATTCATTTACTACATTTGTAACTAGATTACAGTTTAAGATCCAAAAAGAATCCTTTGTTGGCTAGAGTTTGGCTCAAAATCAAAATCCACCATCAACATAATGCGATATTGTTATAGGTTTTCCTTCAATTTTGTAATCAAGATACAACTAGCCAAAAAAAATGTACTTAGTCACTAGAATGTGATATGGGAACAAGTTTCCATTTGTTTTGTGATCAACTATAGTATAGGAATGTGATTTAATATTAGGGATGTATCCAACAACCAAAAAAAAAAAAGAAATTGCATTTATTGGTAGTTCAAGCCATAACCGTTGTTAAAAACAAATATCAAATGAGAAAATGATGCATTTGTTAGGGTTCCAACATGCCTTTAAATGTTGAAATTGGCAGTAGTTGTTCTACCAGTAGTTAGCAACCCCCTCTAAATATAGAATAACCATCATTAAAAACAAACACCAAATGATTAGTGATTGATTATGTTTCCTAGTGAAGAAGAAGAAGAAGAAGAGAATGAAACTCTGGTGCAGCAAAATGCTGCAGAAATTGAGCTATTGTAGAATTTAATGAAGAACTATAAGCAGTGGAAATTAAATCTTGAAAGAACACTGCTTGAATTGAATTCTCTAAAGAGAAACTAGTTTTTGCTCAGCAAAGAAGGAAAATAGATGAGAGGACATTAAAGTTAGACTTACTCAACATAACCATTGATTCTTCATAGGTAGGAAACAAAGTTCTGCAAGAAAAATTAAAAGAAAGTGTCTTGGCGGAGAAGTAGCTAGAAATTTCCAAGAAAATGGTAAATGGGATGCAAAGAAAAAAGGATAAAAATGAAAGTCCTGCCAAGAAGCAAATATTGATACTCCAACAGCAAGTGAATGAGTTTCAGAAGTATGACTTCTCTGGTGAAAATGACATGGTCTAAGAAACCTAAAGCTCTTGAAAATGTAGAATTGGAAGTTTCAACATTGAAGAGGGAGAACAAAGAGCTTGAATTAGAAAAGAAGGAAGTGGGAATTAAATTGGTCACTACTGAAGAAATAATTATTTGTAAGAATAATCCTACCAGAAAGTTGCTCTAGATACACAAAAGTTAGGTGCAAATGCATATAGAGTGATCAGATGAGGATATACCTACTAGAAAAGCTGCAAGCATCTACTGACTTAATTTGAGAGCAAGTAATCACCTATCGCTACCTTGGATTTCCAAAATCTAAGGGAATGTGAAGTTAAATGAATGAATGAATTACGTTGTCCTGATGGATAAAAAACTAAAATGATATATAAATTTAAACGTAAACCAGAAAAACAAAATATACAGAAACTAGAATTCCACGTCCCTGAATATACATAAAGATGAAAACCAGAAAAATAGGACCATGTAGCTATCTAGATGTAATTAATTTCAATGAAAATGTAAACAAGACCAACTAATTATCTAAGTTTTTGACGTAGCAAAATACCCATATTTTTCATACCAAACTATTTGTTAGCCTTAGAGTGGAAACTATAAGTTTTTGAAAAATTATTTGACTAAGACACTCTAAGCTATACGTTAATTTTAATGTTGAAAAAAAAATCTAAAAAAACAAATCTTAGACATTTATATTTGATAATATATTTTTCATCGTTTACTATAAGTTGCTACTAATTTTTATTTGATTTCAGGTTACATGAAGTTAAACAAGACTTAGATACAAATACAAGAAGATTAT
>JANHAO010010450.1:0-17729 GCA_026873985.1 Saraca asoca
AGTAGGAAGGACAAAATCTCATCTAGATCACACACATCCCTCTGCATGATTTGTGATATACCTAATCACTGCCTTTTAGGCCACCGTATTAAAGGTAATGTAAGACAGTATCAAAGTAAATAACTTCTCATGTAGGGAACCATGGTGATTTCAGGTCAAAGGACTGCATACATTATGGTCACTAAAGAATTGCTTATGACACATAACCTTCCATGAAGCATTCTGATAGTAGGTTGGTCTAGTACATTGGTTCTTTAATATGTACCCATGTAATGACTTGATATCTCATATCCATGACTATTGATCATCAATTATCATACATAATAGTTTTGCTACATTATTGCTATCCCAGTTGACAATAATACTCGATTAGGGATATTTTAAGAATAACAGATTATTCTAGGGACAATTATCATATTTATTTATATTACGCAGATATAACAAAAAATATAATTATTGAATTGCCATTAAAATGTAATACAATGTATGCAAAAACAATTATCCCATGATTGGCTTCTAGGCCATACACCAACATGACCTCGTTATTGTAAGTGTGGAACCTGTTCGGATCCCTATTCTTGCCAGAATCCTTTAAGGGTTTGGGCTTTCCAAAGTCTTCCTTTTCTTACTCCATCATGTAAATCTTATCCTGAGTGTCAGATAGGATGCTATAGTTTTCATGGCAACCTGGGTGTCGAGGTCGCTCGTGCTTAGCCCTCTTAGCGAGTTGGTTGTTAGGGTGGTCATTCCTGCTCCCACTGCTCCTCTTATTTTAAGCAGAGTCATTTGCTTCATCCTTCTTCTCAGACTTTATCGTGCCAAAGGTTTCTTCCCATTTGATCTATTTAGCAGCACGTTCATAGAATTCAGCTAAATCTCTTATCGGAGACTTGTACAGGCTTTTATACAACTTTCCATCTTTGTGGAATCCTACTGAGATTGCTGTCAGGATGTTCTCCTCTAAAGGATTCTTTATAAAGTTAGCTTCATGCCTAAATCTGGCTATGTAATCTTTCAGTGATTCATTCTTTTGTTGAAAGATTATGACAAGGTGGCAAGGGGGCATGAGTTTCCTTTTCAACGCCTAGTACTGGTCAATGAATTTCCTTTGGCATTCTTCCTAGCCATTGATGCTACGAGCTGGGAGGCTTCTGAACTATGCTTGAGGTATACCTTCTAGTGTAGTTAGGAAGACATGACACTTGATCAGAGGATCAGATATTTGGAGCTCTATCTGGACATTGAATGCATCCAAGTGATCGCAAGGATTGTCATCCCCATCATAAAGCAAAATTGCAGGGATTTTGAGCTTGTGAAGGAAGGGCAATGCTTCAATCTCTTTAGAGAAAGGCGAGCTCTCCTCATAGCAAGCTTGATCATTTTAAGCCCGCTGGTGTTTTTCAAGCTGCTTTATCCTTTGAAGGAGTTCTTCTATAGTGGGGCCATGCATTTCGAACTGTTAGCTGAGAGATCGCTGGTTCGTTTTCTCCTGTTTGCAGGAGCAACAACTTGTGTGTCCTCGATTAGTCTTATGCGAGCTTCCATGTCACTGACTGTTGTAGTTCTCACACGATTGATGAGCTCTTGACTTCGTCCGCTGATTGGAGGAGTGAGCTGAATTAGAGTGTCGATGTGCCTGTCTAGATGATCTTTCCTTTTGGACTTCTTCATGTAACTACTGAAGTTGCACAGTGATCTCCTGGGCCTGCATTCGAACCAACACTTTCATTGTTTCAGCCAACTTTTTCATTGTATGTTGGAACATTTGCTAGAGATGGTGAGTCATTTGTGCTTCACCAGCTTTGGGGGCAGCAGTTAGCTGGTGGTGAGGCTCAGGGGGCAAATCAAATGTGTTTCCTGCACGAAGGTGTCTGCTGGTTGGAAAGTTGAGGTGTTAGAGCTTCTTGTGGTTTCTCCTCTAGCCATCACAATTAAATAGAGAATTATTGTAGAACACAGAAAACAAGCCAAAAAATGGATGAGTCCCCATTAACGGTGCTAAGATGTTAACGATGGATTTTGTTTTGGATCCAGATCCAGCCAACCAGAAGTTCTTTTAAGAAACAAGCCTTTTTCTGGCTGTAAAAATAGCAAGCAAATATAGAAGGCACAAGAGACAGAGGAAAAACAAGAAGAGCTGAGAGATTTTAATGTGGTTCGACGAAAATCAGATGGTACCGGTTCCTACATCCACGGTCAGTGTTATTACTTCTTGAAAATTTTAATAGAGTTACAGCATAGTGTTTCAGGCTCCAGATGCCTTACAAAGAGCTTCTTCTTCTTATTTATAGAGGAGAAGAGGTTACAAGTGTAATTTTTACATATTGTATTTCTATTACATCAAGCGTTAAATGTATAAGATTGCTTAGATTACTGCAAAATGGCTTTTGTAGGTTGCTTTCTATGGGTAGGGCCCGGTGGGCTGTATTTTGTAGATTGGAGTAGAGAGTTGTTTGAGGTTGTTGGTTTCTGATCTTGACTGGGGTGAGCTGCTAGCTAGGCGGGGTGCTGTGTGTAGTGAGCTTTGTACAGGGTCATTGCTATTCTGGACCAGGAGAGGTTGTGCACGCGCTTGGCGATGCGAGCTCCTTTTGGATGAGCTGTTGGGTACACGAGTTGGACTTTCACGTGTTCGGGCCTTGCTCTATCCGGGGGCTCGCGCTTCACGTCCTGGTGGTCTGACCTTTTGGCTTAGCGAGTCGAGCTCGTCTCCTTGCGGCCTAGCTGTTTGAGCTCGTTCCTTTAGCGACATGACAATTTGGCTCAACGATTTCAAGCTAGTACAAGCTGGGTCTTCGTGGATTAGATTTTATTGCTGGGCTTTTATCAATCCATTTTATACTATATTGGAAAACACCTATAACAGGTACTATCTTACTGATGGAAATTAAAATATTATTATCTATTATTATATTTTGATAAATTAAAAAAATTTATCCTTTAATTTTAGAATTAATCATATCATAATATAAAATTATAATAGATTAATATTAAAATCACAGTATTATAATAGTACTATAATCTTTTCTTTTTTTTAAATAAGGTGTTCTTTTTATTGCACAAAACCTAGAAGGATCAATCATTCAGGATAATATTTAGGTTGGTTTATTTTGCCAAATATATTTTTTGTTGAAAAATCTTATTTACCTATAGTTATAAAATTTATATGAGAAGTATGATAGAAAATAATATATAAATAAGATTTTTTTATAAAAAATATCTTCCTCTTAATATGCCAGCTAAACACTTTGACTTAATGCAAAAAACACTAGACCTCTCTCTCTCTCTCTCTCTCTCTCTATATATATATATATATATATATATATATTACACATTATTATTTGTTAGGATGGAATTTAATTATATCGATCATGCAGGCATTTCTCGAACAGATTTTTATAATACAGCACATATCATCATCATCATTACAACGTTAGTTCATATACTTTTGGACATGTGACGTCCTAATTGCTGTTATCGCAATACGGCTTCTAAGGAATCATGTTCCACATAACTCATTTTCCTTTTTACAAACCTATAGGAAATTCTCACTGTGACAGAAGTAGGTTGATCTGTCTGTTCTTTAATTTTCTTTTCTTTTTTAAGGAAATTAATTATGAGCCCCATTAAAAAAGGATTTAATTAGATGAATCCCCTCTGGCCTGCAAGAATTGCTCCTAAGTGGTGTTATCATTTTGACCAACTTTTATACACGTAAGCATCATGTATCCTTTAATGGAGCACCCAACCTTCCACCGCCAGCTCTGTTCCTTTATTCCATCGAAGACTAAAACACTGTTCTTGTCTCTTACAATGTAAACTTTCTCAATTTGCTATTTACTTAATTTTTGTTTTCAATGTTACTTGTTTCAATCAGATCAGCTTGTATATTTGATTTTAATTTTATTAACAAAAATGATGACATTAAAATTTAAAATATGATGTAGTGCTTTTATTTTTATATAATATCTTCTGTATTTAGACTTATGATATAATTTCACTTTAAAATTTACATGTACGATATGATTTTATTTTAAAATTAGAGATACGAAAAGATCACTTTAATTATATTTTTTTCTCTCTTTAATACAATGCCATTTTAACTTAATGGTCATCATTTGTTGTTATACAAGTCATATATAGTATCCATATAAATATTAGGGTTATACGCATAGACTTTAAATTTTTACATCACTATTTTAGTTAATATGTTGTAAAGTGGTGACAAAAATACTTGGTTAATTGAACAAAATTGAATATGTTGAAAGTGAAAATTAAACTACTTCCAAATTAAGAAAAATTACATAGATAAGAGTCTTGCGTTAATTTCTTCTCCTATGTTGTTTTCTTCCCTCGTAAGGTTTGCAAATCTTAATTAAATATTTTTTTTTTAGTGCACTTAGACATTCAATTTTTTTTTTTACAATATATTCATTTTGTACGATGGAGTAAACTCTACAATTATACGACAAATTTGAAAATGTTATTTGTGATATCATATATCCAAATTGTCTCGTAATTTTATTTTATGAAAGGAGTGAGTCCTAAGATTACATGTGAGGCGGCTATTTCCTTTTTTCATAAAATAAAAAATTATGAGATGCTTTGCGTGTTTAAATAGCCCTTTCCTTATCATTATGATGAGAAGTTCTAACAAGGCACCTAACCATTTTTATAGTAGAAATTGTTTTGGCTAGTATAAAAATTTATATATTTCAAAAACTAGATAAAAATTCTTTCGCATTATGGAAATGACAAAATTGTTGCTATGCAATCATAAATGATCATGTATCCCAATCTCTCACTTTATAAATTTTTTTTATTGATAATAATGAATATTTTATCAAAAAAAAAATCTTTAAATAAGGATATGAATCTTTTTATAATTTAAGATTAATTGAATAAATTTTGAGTTATTAAAAAAAAGTGGCCATATAAATCCACTAAAGATTGGCCTTCCAAAGTTTTGGAAGTTTCTGTATAAATTGAAAGTCATGGTTAGCTGAGTTTGAGAAGGACTTGTTCCCAACAAGAAGGCAGCCGCGGCCGCTAGAAGCAAGTATATTTATATATATTCTAATTCGAAGCCAGCGAGAAGGCCAAAAATCAATACTGAAAAGGAGTTTGAGTCATCTAAAGTTCATCATTTCAACTTAGAGGGTGGAAGAGTCCTTAGTTTACATAGTCAAACAAAAGCTTTTGGCCGACTTGCGTACGGCAATAGCTAGGGTAGATAATAGGACAGATATACTATGAAGGCATTGAGGGTCATGATTAAATTAGGAATTTTTATTATTTTATTTTCTCTTTTTACCATATTTTAATCATTTTAGAAAGAGATAAACATAAAATTTTTATATAAAAAAAATTTAAAATTCCTTTTTTTTTATGTCCAACAAGACCCACAAAAAAATGATTAAGACTATTTCATTTTCTTTTTAGTCATTTTCCACATAGACAACTATAGGATTTTTTTTTTTTACATATTAAAAAAAATTTCTAGATCCTATTTCACATAAAAATTTTGTGTTTATCTCTCACATAATAGAAATATGACAAAAGAAAAAAAGAAATGATCCCAATTCCATAAAAAATTTGTGTCTATTTCTCTCTAACATAATAAGAATGTAACCAAAAGAAAAGGAGAAGATCTAAATCCTTAAATTAAAAATAATTAATTATGACTAATTAGTTTTAAGAAAAATTGATAATAGATGAATGCATTTCATATTTGGAAATATTGAAAACTCTTTTGTGAGACAAATTGTTACGTGAACAAATTTTACTTTATATATTTTAGGATTTAATCGTAATTTTAAAGTATAGCTGATTCTGATTGCAAACTTAACGAAACATGTTAAAAACAAGAATAAAATTAATTATAAGTCCTAAAATTCAATTAGGCCATCTAAAATATATATCAAACATGCAGATAATAATTGGAAAAGTAATTCGAGTATAAGAAACTCAGACATGCATATCCTAGCTTTTAAATTAAAAAAAAAATTAACACTATTAATTTTAAAAAATATAGATATATATTTTATATATTTAAATAACTAAATTGTAACTTCTTTGTAAATCAAATATATAAATAAGTTGTGTGTGTTTTGTGTAATTGACACTTGTATAATCACCTAAAATGCCATTCAATACGGAGAAGTATGAGATTCTTGATACACTTCCTGTATGATTCCTTGTGGTAGAATCCATTTATATTTAACTACATTTCCTGCCTACCACTATCTTATGTCTTTTAAAAAAAAAAATAGACAAAGAAACTATAATTTATTCTTTCACGACATCTCAAAATCTTTACACGCAATATAATTTATTTAAAATTAATAAGATTAACTTTAAACAAATTCTATCAAATATATTAAATGTGAAATATTGTTAGAATGAAATAAACAAGTAGCACTCTTTAGATGTGAACACTTCTAACTAGTTTTTGGTGGATGAGTTTAGAAATCATAGATAAGAATTTTTAGGGAATGGGGTTTGAGATATATATCAGTCTTTGACTCATCTCATAAGTGGGGGGATTCGCATAGCAGAAAGTTTGCAAGTGCTTTCCATTATGAAACAAAGTTTGAACATAATTAAAGTAACCTATAGATCTCAGTAATTTCCATGCTTATAATCATACTTTCCTTCATTTGATAATAGCTAGCTAATTGTAGCATGCCTGCCGGCTTTTCCTTATGTCAATGATCACCTTTTTAATATAAAATAAAAAGTTGTCTCCAGTAAATTTACGCTATCTCATTGATTTCTTTAAAAATTTATAACAATATTTATAAATCATCTTATTAACTCATTGTTTAAAAATATAAAAAAAATGATAATTCAATTTATTTATAATCAAAATTCATATATAAAATTATCGATGAATCTAATTTTAAATGAATTTTATTTTATTTTCTTATACTTTCAAAATCCATATAAAAAATGAGAGATACTGAAAAAGGGATTTGTTATGGGTGGTTTTTAATACCACACAAATGGGCTGGCAAAAGCTCAGCAAGCAAGTCTAGACAAAAGAAGCCCAGCTTGGTCGGAGGCCGAAGTCACTGATCGCCAACCACGAGCTCGGAGCAAAAGATGCGAGATGAGTCCAAGGCAGTAACCTTGACTCACTAGAGACGAGCCCCAGATCGCTTCACCAATGCATTGCCCTATCCAAGCTTAGGTTGCTATATATGAGCTCGCGATCTCCTATCAAAGGTCAGCAAAGACCAGCTCCAGCTCACAGAACGTATCATCTCGCCCATCTAAAGGCCCCGCTAAGATTGAACGCGAGGCAAGCATCCATTTAGACAACCTATAAAGCCAACCTGCAAAAAGCAGCTAGAGAGGCCTACTCGTAGAAAACAATCTACAGAAGCCAATTTACAGGAGTTTAAGTTGTCATTTATATTTATTATTTGATATAACAGATTTGTAACTTGTGTAATTACATTTATAACCTCCAGCCTCTATAAATAGGAGGGGGGAGATCATTGTAAAGGGAGGCAGAAAATACCTACTATAACTTTGCAAAATTTATTCTAGGGCAATAATATTATCATGGACGTAAGAATCCCAATAGAGGATTTTGGCTCAACCACGTTAAAAAACTCTTTGTTCTTACTGTTATCCCTTTGATAATCTCTCAAATTTCCTTTTCTTATAATCAATCTACAACTTGAGTATTACTGAACTATTCGATTGATTGGAGTTTGGGCTGACCAAATTTCACTGTTGATATCTTGGCGTTAGAAAGAAGGCCTTATTTGCATTCTGATTAAACTACTGATTCGACCACAATGGTGAGGGGAAGAGTCACCAGAAGTTCAGCCACTCCGGTTAACTAGCCGGATGGCCTTGCGCACTGGTAGGGTCTGAGTCTTCCAGTAGGAGGAGCCTCTGCCATCGGTTTGCTCGGCCATCACCAGCCTACTGTAGACGCTCATGAGCCTGACGGTGTGCAAGCAAGGTATCAACATCAGGAGAAACTAGAAAATATGATAGGAAAATTAACTAAAGCAGTTACAATGCTAACACTAACACAAGCTCAGGGTATGCAAAGGTAGGTCGAAGTTGTTACACCCAAAAACATACACCAGTAGCAACAGGCTGGATGTTCGAGTAGAGCCAATCAAGAACATACTTCAAGTCACTACTCACAAAAGTATACTTCAGGTTGCTGTTCGTGTGACCAGAAAGATAAGAGGAGCCATCAGGCTTCTAGCCATTGATTCGAGACATAGTGTCTACTGGTAGAAGAGTTGCTTCAGAGGGTGAAGTAATTAGAGGAACACCCTCAAGCTCGAGATGATCGAGGATGCCCCAAGGACCGATCTCCCTTCTCGAAGGAAATTGAGACGAAACCTCTCCCACATAAGCTTAAAATTCCCACTGTCCCGTTATACAATGGGGATAGCGATCCGTGTAACCACTTGGACATGTTGAACATTTAGATGGATCTTCAAACAAGTAATCCTGTAATTAAACGTTATCTTCCCAGCCACACTAGGAGATATGCCTTAAACGTGGTTTAGGAACCTCTTGGCTCGTAGTATCGGCAACTGAGAAGAATGCTAGGAAAAATTTCTCAACTAGTACAGGATGTTAAAAAGCCAGCTCACTCCCCTCTGTCACCTTGTGACAATCTTTTAGCATAGATATGAATCATTAAAGGATTACATTGCCTGATTTAGGTGTGAGGTCGACAAAGTGGAGAACCCATCTGACAAGAGCATCTTGACGGTGATCGCAGTAGGGCTTTGCAAGGATGAAAAGTTATATAAAAGTATATACAAATCCCCAGTGCAGATCTAGGTGAATTTCATGAATGAGTTGTTAAGTAGATTAGATGGAAGGAAATCTTCGACCAGAGCAACCTTGATAAAAAAAGTGAGGCAAGGGGCTCCGATCAGAGCAAGAAAAGGAATAACTCTGGTAATGGCAAAAATAGCAATAGGAATGGCTCTAACAACCAGCCTAAAAAGAAAATAAAAAATGAGCACCCCCAACATCAAGGCCACTATGACCACTACAGTATCCTGTTTGATACCCAAGATAGGATATACATAACAGAAATGGATAGAGAGGACTTTGGGAGGCCCTTTAAGAAGCCTAACCCTTTAAAGGTTCCCTACAGGCGAAGGAACAAAGATGAATTTTGTGCCTATCACAATGATGTCAGGCACGGTACTTTAAATTGTTGGGAACTCAGGGATGCAATTGAGACTTAATCAAGAAAGGTTGCTTACGAGATTACATGGTGCAACCTACAGGGCAGCGATCCCAGCAAAGGGATCCTGATCAAGGATAAGCCTGCACAGTAAAGCTAGTGCCTAAGGTTCCCTCTTTGTCTTTGTTGAAAAAAGCCTTGGTATGCCATTAGTACTGCCTTAGAGTGATCTTTTGCTTGCATCTATGCAATCTACTCTTCGCCATTAAGCACATGTAGCCTTCTGAGCTTGCATGTGGCTTACTATCTTAAGCATCATGTGTATGTAGTGTCGCCAACTACGACCTTTGGTCCAATTAAGGTGCTATGGCACTAAAAATATCCACAGTCTCTTTGTCAACTGTGACCTTCAATCCAGTTAAGGTACTATGATGCTAAGGCATTATGGCTCTAAAAATATCCATAGACTCTTTGCCAACTACGACCTTTGGTCCAGTTAAGGTGCTATGGTAGTAAAAATATCCATAAACTCTTTACCAATTATGACTTTCGGTCCAATTGAAGTGCTCTAACACTAAAAATATCCACAAACTCTTTGCCAATTGCAACCTTCGATCTAGTTAAGGTGCTGTGGCGCTAAAAATATTCATAGACTTGTTGCCAATTGTGACCTCTGATCCAATTGAGGTACTATGGTGCTAAAATTCATAAACTTTTTTGTAGATTGTAACTTTCGATCTAGTTGAAGTGCTGCTCTCATGTGATTTATTGTTCGTAGCTCACATGCAATCTAATACTCAGGCATAGCTTTCCTGCCACCCTACCTTAGCGCCTAGCTCAAGCTCACTAAGGCGTAACTTTCATATGATTTGCTAGCCATCCGACTTTGCACATGCTCACTGAGGTCGATTGATCGAGCACTCATCTTTGCTAATGTTCCCCGAGTTATGGTTTGTAGGAACTCTCATCTGTGGCCTATCAAGTATTCAACTCGTTAGAAGCCTCATTTCATCGGGGAAGATGAGCACATGAACACTCGAGATAAAACTTGAAGAAATCAAAGGCTTAAAAGACAATTTGGCAAATTGAGCTTTTATTAGCAAATTACGACAACCAGCCCTCAGAGCAAATTAAGAGCTGGGGGGGCTTATGTTATGGGTGGTTTTTGGTACCATACAAATGGGCTCGTAAAAGCCCAGCAAGCAAGTCCAGACAAAGGAAGCCCAACTCGCTTGAAGGCTGAAGTCGTTGATTGTCAGCTGTGAGCTTGGAGAAAAAGACGCAAGAATGAGTCTAAGGCAGTAACCTTGGCTTGCCAGAGACAACCCTGAATCGCATAGCCAATGCATTGCCCCGTGCAAGCTCGGGTCGCTAGATATGAGCTCACGATCTCCTATCAAAGGTCAGCAAAGACCCTGGGACAGGAGCTCCAGCTCACAGAACATATCATTTCGCCTATCTAAAGGGCCTGCTAAGATTGAACATGAGGTAAGCATCCACTTAGACAACCTACAAAAAGCATCTAGAGGGGCTCACTTGTAGAAAGCAATCTGTAGAAGTTGATTTGCAGGAGTCTAAGTTATCATTTATATTTATTATATGATGTAACAGATTTGCAACTTTTATAATTACATTTGTAACCCCTTAGCCTCTATAAATAGGAGGGGGAGATCATTGTAAAGGGGAAAAGAAAATACCTATTGAAACTCTGCAAAATTTACTCCAAGGCAATAACATTATCGTGGACGTAGAAATCCCAATCGAGGATTTTGGCCGAACCACATTAAAAAACTCTTTGTTCTTGTGGTTCTTCCTCTGATAATCTCTCAAATTTCTTCTTCTTATAATCAGTCTGCAACTTGAGGATTACTAAACTGTTCGACTGACTGGAGTTTGAGCACGGCCTGACCAAATTTCACCGTCAACAGGATTGAATCCTAAAATACAAAGGCTTGAGTAAAATTTTGGTTCCTTTAATATATAAATTATAAATTGATTGTATTTAATCCATCTTAAATAAAATATTCTATTATGATTCTCTTAATATACAAATTGTATCATATTAGGTCTAATTTGACAACTTTTGTCAAATTTAAAATAAAAAACTTCGTTGACACATGGATGTAATTCTTAAATGATAATTATTAAGAGAAAAAATAGTAAAATTATCCTTATTATATAAAAAAAATATGTAAATCATATAACTTATCTAAAAGGAAAAAATATCTTGATTTGATTAATAACATTTTATAATCGATTATTTTTTTTTTCAAATGATTACTAATTTAGGATCTCGTAAAATTCTATGACAATTATAACTTTAATATTTAATTTAATTAAAATCAATTATTAAATACAATCAATTTGTATCTTAGACTAATCAAGATAGTTATTAAGCCAAATATAAATATAACAATGAAGTCACCCCAGATAAGTCTTCTAAACTAAGTGAAGTTATAATTTCTGATTTTCTCCTATATCTAATTAACACTTGGCAAATTAAATGTACTCTCTGCTTTTCCATTTGGCCTGCACGCGTGACTTTTTATTATCAACATTGCTTCTCCAATCACACTTTGCAGGCTATAATGCATTATTTTCTTTTCATTTTTCTTTTGAACGCGTGTAATCTATATCCAATTTTCCTTTCTTTTTAATTTATTATTAAGATCTATTTCCAGTTGTTGAAATTAACAAGATAAAGTCCAGGCTCTCCTTGGATTTGGTCTTGTAATGCACTTGCTAATCCAATTAACATTTCACAAATTTCAGTTCCCCCAAGCCGCCACAATATTATATGAATAGCAAATTAAGGTAAGATTGTTTTTTTTAATAATAAAGCTTAATTTAAAACAAATGGGCTTCGCTATACAAATATTTCTACTCTTTATGATATGATCAGCAAAAGTAAATATAATTGAATATTATTTAAATATCATCTGAGATTAACTCAAATGAATAACCGATATGTATCTCAACAATGACATAATAAATGTGATCCAAGCGTCAGCAAAATCCATACTCTCGCACCCTTATTCTCTTAATATATATATATATATATATATATATATATATTTTAGATGACACTATCTATTGAGTAGGGAATTAAAATATATATATATATAAATATATATATATATATATATTCTAGATGACACTATCTATTGAGTAGGGAATGTTTTTCTAATTTCTACATCTATCTTAGATCAATGTAACATTCCTAGTTGTCAACATGTTGTAGATGAGAAAAGGACGGTTTATTGTATTACTAATAAGTTTATAAATCTATGATTTGTTTTTGGAATTGTTTATTGATCAAAGATAAAGAGACTTTTATGACAATTTTCAATGGTTTCTGTAGAGAAAAAAGGTTTATCCTTCACGGTATTCGAAAATTTTCATATTGATAAAATTTTATGAAGAATTATTTTTTTTTACTTTTTTATTAAAAATTTAATATATAAATAGAAATAAAAATTTTTATACAATTTTAAATGATGAATTTATAATTTTTTTATATATTTATTATATGCAAAATTTATACATACATTAAATTTTTATGAAAACTCACAATTTTTGAATGTGCATCCAACTAAAAAAAATCCAAAGATCAAGCTGCATTTGGATATACTAAAATTTATTTTTTATATAGGTATAGAACTGAAATCACAAGTTTTAATATAATTGTGTAGATTCTATTTAGTGTATATGGAAAAATGCATGCAACCCTCTTTATTTTCATATGGCTGGATTTTACTTCCAAACCTTTTTAACCTTTCCAATAAACTCTCATTACTTAAACATTTATATTCCATTAATAATTTAATAGTTATGTGAAAAATAACATCCTTTTTAAGGGCATGTGGGTGGGGAAGTTTAAAAGGCAGGTAACAAAATTTGTTCAAGTGTAGTAGAATCTGTTATCATTACTTGAGCTTAATAAATTTTTCAATTTTAAATCTTTCTCTTACTTAAAGTATCAGATTATGTTATCATATAAAAAAAAAGGCAAAAATAATCTCCTCTCTTTTTCCTTCTCTTATTTCATAAAACTCCCATCACCACCTATCACTGTTGACATCGTCTATCATCACCTTTCGTCGTTGACTACTGCCTACAACTACTATTACTATCATCATTGATCACTGCCTATCATCATCTTTTGTTATTAACCATTGCCCACCACTCACTTTCTGTCGTTGACTACCGTCTACCATCACCACCTTTCACCGTTGACTATTGCTCATCACCGTTTTCTGTTATTGATCACTGTTTATCATCTCATGCCTCCATTGATCATGACTAACCATTATCTATCATTACCTACTGTTATTAATCTCTATTCACCACTATCAATTACTGTTAACTACTATTTATAATTACTCATTGTCATTGACTACCTCCCACCATTATCTACCACTATTGACCACCGGCCATCACTACCTACCACTGTTGACCATTGCATACCACCTTTTACAATAGAAACCATCATCCACCAACATTATCTATTGCTGTTAACCACCACCCAACCAAACAAAAGGGAGCCATAAATAGTGTGCCCATTATCTCACTAAACCAAACAAATTAAAAAATAACTGTATAATTAAGAATGCCTCATTTCAAAGAGATTCCAATAAATTGAATAATTATTATAGTCTATTTTTAGTTACAAGGCAACCAAGCAGATGTTTGAAAGGTAAGACGTGCATTGATGTTGAATGGGCCATAATAGAGTAATTAGTTTTGTTTTAAAAAGGGTATGAATAGATCCATTGAATGGGAAAACATTCTTGAGCCATCATGATTGGCCCTTAACAAGGGTGAATTGGCAAAATGCAAACCCAATCCGCATATGGCCGATTCTCCAAATATGCCTCTACAATGGGTTGTAGTGGGATACTGACTTGATAGATTTGATCTATTGAAGTCTTTCAATTTTTTTATTTTATCAAATTTTTTAATTTTGAATAGAAAAAAAATAATCTCTCTCTTTTTTTTAAGACTCATATTTTTTATTAGTATCCGCTATTTTTATATAAACAATTTTATCTATATATCTCCCTTGAATTCACATTTTCAATTTTTTGAAAAAATTGAAGGGATCCATATCCTTATCCACGAAAATTCATATTCATATATACTTTTGTAATTTTCATAAAAAATTTCATTGTTTTGTAACTTTTATATAAAGATAAGAAAAATTAGAAATTTTTAATGTAATTTTGAACTATAGAGTTATAACTTTTTGTTTACTTGTTATATGCAAAATTTTTACACATTTACAATTTTCTTGTAAAAAAATTACAAGATTTCATATAAAAAATTACAATTTTGATGACTTTTATGTTAAATTTTCACAAAAATTTACAAAAGATCAGTATAACTAATTATCCTAAATAAAAGTAAACCCCTATTTTTTTTTTCATAATATAAACTCAATACAACGTAGAACAAAAATCAGTATGATTAATTATCCTAAATCAAAGTAACACTACAAGAAAGACCTTGTTTCCTATCGAACAATCCACGGAAAACCAACGAAAATCTGTTGGAAATCTTGTTTCCTACAAATTTTCCCATGGAAAAATTTTTATATGAAATTTAGACATAGAAAACCATTTTCCAGAGATATTTCTCATGGATTTTTCTTGCAATTTCTTTTGCTATTTTCCCACAAAATTTCTAGACCAAATTTGAAAAAAAAAATTAAAAATTTCCCATGAATTTTTTTGCAAGTAAAAATTTTCCCATGGAAAAATTCATGGGAAAATTTGTGAGAAAATTTTCAATTTTTTTTTTAAAAACATGTTTTCACACATATTTTTTATGTGAAAAACCATGGGAAATCAATGAGGAAATCGTGGGAAAAATGTAAAATTTTGAAAAAATCCTGAGAAATCCATGTGAAAATTGTAAAATTTTGGGAAAAAAAACCTAAAATTTTGCATGAATGAAATTCATTAAACACCTATGAAACTTGATAAAATTGGTTAATAGATGAGAATTTTTTACAAAATTCCAAATTCAAATAACATTCATAAAGTATGTTTTTAATAATTAAACCATAACAATTCGATCATATAGTATATTATGATAAACTAAAATAGCATAAGTACTAATACTCATATGCTAAATTAACATCTTCCGCCTTATTATGCTATTCATAATCATGTTAGACATCTTCATTTCTAGTGCCTTGTATAGGAGATTGATAAGGCTGTTATGTAGAACCATGAGGACTATATGAAGGAAATAGAGGAGTTAGGAATGGGAAAGGTGGCCTGATTTGAAGGTGGTCAAAGATAAAGTTGAGCATTATATTATATTACTCAACAATAAGTGATGCAACTCTACTTTCAACTTCTTGTTGCCCGGGTGGTTGGGAATTTGGAGATATCACACTAGAAGATTCAAAATGTACAACATCATGTGCTTGCAATCTAAACCTATAAATTCTGCCTCTATTGCTCCCTCTAACTAGTTCTACCCAATCACCTAGTTCTAATAATAGGTTTGCCTATGCATCAACATTATGAGATTTTGCCATCATCTTTTGAAAGGTTTCATGCAATACAAAACAATTTGTAGTTTTAGAATTGTTATACAAATAAGCCAATTATTTTAAACACAAAAGTTGTGCATATTTTATATCACTTACAATAGTTTGTCTTGACCTATCATCAACCCAGGTAGCATCATTCATTTGGTGAGTGTGGCAGAATACCTCAAGTTGAGTAGGAGGTCTCCCAAGTTCTTTTTCTTACATACAAATACATTAGCAAATAATACAACATATTAATTTGCCTTTAATATAGTAATGATTTTACCATCTTTCTCCTATGCTCACTAAATGGAATGGAACCTTCAATATGAACTGCCAGGCCATGTCCACACCATAATTGGTCTTATTTTGGTTTGACTCTTTCCTAAGTTTGCACTACCCTAATAATTGATCATTGTCTTCCATGATGACTCAAGAATCCAAGTTCATTTTGTACAAGACTTTCTGGCATCTTTTATCATGTCCTTAAATCGATCGACCCATTTATGCATGCAATTTTCCTTTATTTTTCCTTCATTTTTTAGGTCCCACATAAAATTTTCTTGTAAAACAAAAAACCATTTGAGAATTATACAATTCTCATAAATATCTAGTTGGAATTAACTACATATACCTTGAATATTTTCCACCACATTTCTTTGGCATCTTTACTAATCTTGTTCTATTTAGTCCAATCCCTTTCAAACTTACTATTGATATTGACACCTATTTCATGAATCATATAAGTTGAAGGAGTGAACTTTTGCACAAGTGAAAGAAAACATTGAAGTATATAACATTCAATTAAATATAAAAGATGAAATACTTTTTCATGTATAATACTTTTTCACTATGATTAGGGTAGTGCTAATTGTCCCTATGCATTTGAAAACCTATTGATAAGGGTAGTAAATATTGAAATGCCCCATTATCTGTCATGTTATAAACTTCCTGGGCAAATCAAATGCAGAGTAAATGTGCTTCATGCATAATACTTTTTCACTATGTCCAAATTAATAGGTTATGGCAATTCATCCAAGTCCATCTTTGTAAGGATTAAAGCTTTTCCAGAAAAAGCTCTTTTCATGATGAAAGTGTTAGATTCGCTTCAGCCAAGAGGGAGAAAATTTCAAAAAAATTTTAGTGGAGAAGATGCTCTTGGCCGAAACTCATCTCCCAAGATCCATTGGGTTAAGGTTTCAATGCATCACATACATCAAATACAAAGTAAAAGGAAGCAAGACTAACCTTTAATCCAGCTCCTTACACAGCAGACACATCTGATTTCTCTGGTCAACTTAGGAGTCTAAACGTCCTCCCTTCACCGGTATCCACGCCGGAGAAGAACACCCATGGCCTCCTCAGCTTCTCCACTTGTGCTAGCAAGCCTCTGCAAGCTAAAAGGACCAATTGGAAGCCAAAAAGTCGCCAGATCTCATCCGGTCTCCTCTCCCTCCGCCGGTTCGAACAGCCGAACCCATAGGAGAACATTTCTACTCCTTTGGCCGAACAACTTCAACCAAAGCTCAAGGGAAGAGTGTGGAGAACTCACCGGAAACCCTTTCTGGTCGGATCACCGTTGGACACCGCCGGACTGTCACGCGCGAGCTCTACCTCCTTCGGCCTCTTCGTCTTCTCCACGCGCAGGAATGCCCAGCCAGCCGAACGTTTCGACCCTTTTGGAAAGATGAAGAGACGCCCCAAAACAGCATCATTTTTGGCCGGCCCATTAAAGGCCAAAACGGTGTCATTTTGATGCAATAGGAAAATAACTTTTCCGATTTGCAATTTAGTCCTTGTAGTTTCATAAACTACAATTTCGGCCCCAAGCAATTCCATCGAATTGCGATTTGATCCATGAACATCAAATATGTTCAAACATTGGCCATATCATTCCCCGTTATTCGTGTGACCCAGTAGGCCCTCGAAATATTGGCAAAAGTCTAAAATGCCCTTCAAACCCTTTGAAGGCATATGAAATTAATCTCATTAATTTCTTGATCAATTTCT
>JANHAO010010451.1:0-17668 GCA_026873985.1 Saraca asoca
TGTGGTCGATGATATAATTTATTTATGGACACATTTGATGTCCAGGGACTAGATTGCAATTTGGTGAAATTACTTTGGAGTCAAAGTAAGCGTTTGGAAAGCTTAGGGGCAAAAATGTGATTTGTGCCAACTTTTGGGGTCATTTTGGGAAAAGCAAAAGTTGCTTATTAACCCCCTAAAACGGTGCCATTTTGCTTGCTTCTCCTTGCCCATTTGTGATCAGCCTTCACGCATACACACACATATTCGTTTTTGAAATTGAAAAAAGGAGGAGAGCCGAAAGCTTGGAAGCTTTTGGCCATGGTTGGCTGAACCAAAAGGAAGAGGAAGAAAGGTCGAAAAGTTCGATCCTTTGGCTCCATCTAGTCCCACTCAAGCTCTTTCACAAGCTAGGACATGGAGAGGAAGCTTTTGAGGCCATGAAGAGGATTTTCCTAGTGTGAAGATCCACAACCTTTTGCTATGAAAAAACTGGACTAAAGGTTAGTAAGCTTTACTTTCACTCTAGATTTGATCTAGGATGCTTTGAGACCTCAAACTAGTGGATCTTAGATGAGTTTGGTTCGGCCTAGGGAAAGGTTTTTGCTAATTTTTTTTTAAAATTTTCCCCTCTTTGGTTGCACCAAATCTTACAATGACAAAGTACGAGCCTTGATGCTCTTGATTTCTTCTAAATGTCCACCAAAATTCAACTCAATCTGAGATGGTAGGTCCAGCAAAGAGCAGTGCTACTATAAGTTGAAAAATAAATCAAAAACAGGGGAAAATAGGGGAGATAAAAGAAGTAACTATAAAAATAAAATGTTAGTGATTGTTAGCACATAAAAACACTCCTAAAAGAAATGATAAAATAAAAATGATCCCCGACAACGGTACCAAAATTTGATTGCAGTTGTCAAGCCAATCATATTAGAAATTTATAAAATCGAAACTACCTAAACTATTTGTAGTATAGGCAACACCGAGTTGAGCCCTGGGATCATTTTAGGATAATGATATAAATCAAATTAGGAAGTAGAAATAAGGGGGGATTGGCAGAAACTAAACTAACAACTACAAAACAGAAACGAAAACAAAAAAAGATAAACCAATCAACTAAGGGAATCAACTTAAGATTAATGCTTCCTTGATCATTAAATAATCATTCAATTATTGATAATCATAATAAGAAGCCTTAGAATGATTAATGAATTTATTCTAAGCAGTCAAAATTCAGCCTAGTAAACAACACATCAAAAGCTTAATGCATTGCTTAGTTTTCCTATCCTCTTCCTATAATTGATCATTAAGTAACAATCGTATAACATCTAAATTAAATGAAGCCATTTAACTCAAATATTCACAACAAAATAGAGAGGAAATAAGAAAGAAATGACCAGCAATTGAATGTAGAATGAAATACCAAGATCTTAGCATTAATCTTCAAGTTAGCAGCCCTTGGACTGATACAAAGTTAGCCTTTCATGGAAGGCAAAAAATACAGAAAAAAAAAAGTAGAGCAAAAGCTTGCTCTCTGTAAAACAAAAAAAAATCCCTAAGATAGAACTCAAAAACTAAACTAAAAGCTTCAACAAAATGGCTTTGCCTAGGTAGAGAGAAAGCTAGTTGCATAGTTAGTGAATAGACAATGATGGCTGGTCTAGTTGCTTGTTGCCACTGCCATTGCGTACTTTGCATTTTGTAGAATGCTTTCTTTTGGTTTTCATAGATTTATTTCTCTCCAACTGGTTAAGTGTGAGCTAGAACAAGTGATGGGTCACTGAGCTCAAGTGCATGTTAATTGGGGGCCTTAAAACTAAATTCTGCAGAGGCCCATTTTCGCAGCATTTCTGCCTCTATGTTATAGCTCATTTTTCATGCCCATAATGATCTATTAAGCTCTGGACGTCTCCATAGGAAATGTGGCCTTATGTCTCAGCTTCCATTTAGGCTTAGTTTGATATCAATTGGACTTGTATAACTCTAGCTATGGTCTAATAAGTGCACAAAGATCAGGCTGCCCAAGACAGTATTCTAGTCTTGGCTTGAACTCTAGTTTCAAGTATCCAATTGGGTGATTCAGCCTTAGAGGTCTTCATGAAGTTTGTAGAGTCATGTCTTAGCTTTTCTACAAAACAAGAATAACATTAACTAAGCAAGTGTAGCTCATGTAAAGGATGTAAAAAAATGGCAAAAGAATCAGATCCTGGGGAAAAGGATTCTAAAAACCAAACTGCCTTCAAGAGCGTAAAGGATGTAAGAAAATGGCATAAGAATCAGAGCAAGAGCAAGAGAGACATAAAGAGTTTTATTATAGTTTAGCTAAAGTCGAGATGACCCCTATGTCTAAATTGGTTGTATTGGCTTTAAGCAGTTGTTTCACTATACAGTTATGCAGAGTAATAATACATATGTCTATGACTATTTCTATAGAGTTTCTACATGTATCTTTTTCCGTCTCTCTTAATACAATGACTCTCCTCCCTTTTTATAGGCATAGAGAGGGTTACAAGTATAATTTGATAAACTATAAACACTATCATTACCGTCATAGTGAGCAATAAATGCTTGGTGTTAGGCAAGAAATACGAGGTAAATCATTGCCAGTTTTTGGGGATCAACTTGTCAGCTAGAAGTCTGATCTAGGCTATTGATTGGCCATTCTGTAGTGTGACTGGAAAGGAGCTCACTAGGCATTTTGTTTTCATCCAAGGACCTGAGCTCATGCTGAGGCAAGCTGTTGCCTTGCTTTGCAACCTCATCCCAGAGGTTATGTGCCTCTTTCTACTGGACCAGTCTAAGGAACCATTGACCAGCCCATTGGACCTTTGCCAACCCAGCTTTCTTGGTTTTCAAAGAACACTTATAACAATAGGTTCTTTAAAATGGCTCATATCATTTCATGTAATAAAACTGTTGATGTTATTCATATTGTTGATTTATTCTTTATTAAGGTAGAAAGATTGCATGAAGTACCTTAAAGTATTATATCAGATAGAGATGTTAAATTTGTGAGTTACTTTTGGAAGGTCGTTTGGCGAAAATTGGGAACTAAATTATTGTTTTTAACGTGACATCATCAAATCGATGGACAAACCAAAGTAATGAATAAAACTTTAACTATTTGTTAAGATTTATCATCTAAAAGAGTTTGAGAAATTGGGAACAATGTTTGCCTTACATAGAATTTACATATAATAGAAGTGTATAATTGTCAGGGCCCGCCCAGGGGTCTGTGACTGGCGTAGAAGGTCACCTGTAGGAAACCTCCAATAGGCTTAACTATGCATACTATTCCATAACTACACTATTATTTTTGCCAAAAATTTGATAGAGTTTTTCCTATAATCTGGATGCCCAGGCTCAAAGTCATAATACACAATAAGGGCCACATGCCTATCAAAACCTGTGTAACAAATAAACATATATATAGTGGCCCAGACTAGACACCAACAAACTACTGGGCATCCAAAACTTAATAACAAATATAATTCAATAAATGTCACTATCAATAGCCAAATCACAATAGCAATCTTATATAATGCATTCACAGACAAATAATATGGGCCTTATGCCCAGCAAAGCATACGCAGCAGTACATTAAACACATGGTGGCCTAACTAAATATTTATCCTGTCGAGTATTAGAAATATAAACTAATGTAATACATGCTTATTATTATTATTATTCACTATTTATACTTTTGTTATTTTATTTCTTTGTATTTAAAAATGTATTTCTTTTCTTTAAAGACTGTTGATCGGATCCAGATAATTCCCATAGGTAATCAGAACTTATCAGATCAGTCCTATACTATCCATAACATTATTCAGATATCATTTTATTACATCTTCCCCCTTATTACTCCAACAGACGCCGGGTGGTCACAAATGTACCTAAGGGTTTCCTGTGAATAACTAATGATTTCAGACCTAAAGGAATCCATCAGGAAATTAGAATAGATTTCCATGTCCATCCACATCAAAACCTGGTTAGATCACCCCCTTATTGCTCCTATAGAATAGATATACATAGGTGCATTCGCGGGTTACCACGAAGTTACCAATAGATCCTTAGTGGAATTAATTATGTTAAATATATTATATAACAAATATCAACACCTGGATTCCAAGGAAACTTCTATTGGTGACCATGACATCTTCAGTATTTTTCTTTTGCACTTTTCATTTATATAGTATATTCATATTCAACAGTTATGTTTTTCAATATCGCCCCTTGGGCTATTACCACCTTTCTGGCTATTCACTATATTACCCAGCCATATAAGTTATTTTTAGATATTACTAGGTTACCAATAGAATTCCATTGAATCCAGGGTCTCACATTGTCTGAATTATGAATTTTTCATAATATAACGATATAAAAGTATATGTTTTTAATTACATAATACCTTAGAATAAATCATCATAGGTTTTCAAATTATTGAAATTATTACTTTATTATTCAATAAAATTACTATTCAATATAATACATCATTTGCAAGGATAAGACTATTCACTCACATCTAAGTTACAAAACTTATAATAACTAGAATTTATACAACAACTAGATCGTATACAGTAAACCAAATTTTTCCTTGTTATACAACAAACATTAATTCAAAATTTATACAACAACCATCATTCATACAACATACAACAAATCCAGAATTCACTTTCACCTAGTACACAGTAAACTAGAAGCTATACAGCAATCAAAAATTAGACAACAACCAAAATTCATACCAATACAACAAATAGCAAGTGATCATTTATATAGTAACCAGGATTTTATTTTATACAAGTACAACAGATTGTCATTTCACATTCAACTACAAAATTGATAAAAATTTCAACATTTTAATTTCTATAATTACTCAAAAGCATTTTAAAAGTAATTTTACAACAAAATTTTTCAATTTCATCATCAACACATCTTCAGACATTCACACAAATTTCTTGATAACTTTTAATCTGAGTACTATGGAATAAAACTAATGCTCTAGGATTACTTATCGATTCCAAAAGTAGCTACCCTTAACTCACCGCTGGTGGCCCACTACACAAAGCTAGTAGAACCAGCTATACATAGGGGAAACTAGAAACACCTGGCTGCTATTGGCCTTATCCATCATAGAAATATGCCACAGAGGTTGGAAAGATAAGCTAGAATAGAGGAAAGAAGAAGGCTGAATGGAGTTATCTCGTCAGAACTATCATTTTCGATCGAAAGCAACCTCCATTACTGCTAGAACTTATTTTGGACAAAAGAAAGAACTTGATGGAAGTCAGCTAATCCAACTTCTCTCCTCCAAAGACTCACCACGCAGTACTGGAACACAGCCAAGCTTAAGCTACATCGACGTCGTGGTGAGCTTTCGAAAACTTCCAAACTGAGCCAGAGAACATGTAGAAGGAAGCTAGGGAAAAGAAACCTTTTAGGGCTTCAATCTTCAACCTAACTCTGGCAACACATTGAAACTTGGGGAAGAGACCAAAAATGCACCGGCGTTGAGGGAAGACACCGAAAGCTTCTAGAGATAGCCAAGAAATTGAAACCAGAGAAGAGGAGGAAAGCTCAAGCCGAAGGGGCTCGATTCCATGGGGGGGACGGGGGCCAGGCCATTTTTATAAAGGAAAATATTTAAATAATTTTACACTTTAACCCCTCAAGTTACCACTGACTTTCACTTTGGCCCCTGAAGTCTTAACTGACTTACACAAATGCCTAGCTTTTCAAGAACTTTTCAATTTAATCCCTCCCTATTTTTCAATTTAGTCCTTTTTCTATATTTTAATTTTATTTTTTCTTGCATAAATTTTTCAGGTGTTACAATATTCGACTACTTATTTTTCTTTATTTGAAATGTTTATGGTTTTAATTTTCTAACCCCTTTGGATTTATTGCTATTACTAATTAAGGAACATACTAGTCTTGATGGGAAGAGAAAGGCCGAATATGTGTAACAACTTCATGAATAAATAAGGAAAAATATTGAGAAAAGAATGGAATAATATACACAATAAGCCAACAAGGGGCACAAGAAGGTTGTTTTTGAGCCAGGGGATAAGGTATGGTTACATATAAGGAAGGAGAGATTCTTAACACAAAGGAAGACCAAGCTCCATCCTAGAAGCGATAGTCCATTCCAAGTGGTGGCAAAGATTAATGACAATGCTTATAAATTAAATCTTCCTGGTGATTACAACATTAGTGGTACCTTTAATGTTTCTGAGCTTTCTCTTTTTGATGTAGGTATTAAAGATTTGAGGTCAAATTCTTTGGAAGAGATGGGAATAATGGAAGCTTGAGGGCCTATCTAAGAGATCACTAAGGAGCCTTGCAACTTCTAGTTGGATCCATCCTAAGAGCTAAGGCTAGTAAGATAAGGAAGGCTATTCAAGGGTTATGTCACACTATATAAAGAACACATAAGCATGACTTAGGAAATTCAAGAATTATTTACATTGAAGCTATGTCACTAAGTGGAACCACCTAAGCGACATAAAGTGTCCAATATGGTAGCAAGTTGGTGTCAACCTTGGGCCAATGGGACTAATTGAATATGTATTTTATTTTAGTTATTTTTAAGTTGATTTGGGGCATCACTCTTAAAGGTTGATTGGTCCATTTTTATGGCTTATTTTTTTTATCTTTTGTAATAGCTTAGGCTTATGTTTTTTTAGCTATTTTGTTTAGTATTTTTGGTGGATTTGTTTGGGACTTGAATCCAGCCTATTTTGGATGAGTAATAACTAAGAGGGAGGGCTTGTTTCCCTTAAAATTTAGATTACTCATTTTTATGAAATTGAAAAGTGTCCATCTTCTTCATGAATTTGAGGCTTATTAAAGAGTTTTCCTCTTTATGGCATCAAATCTATCACTTATTACTCTTTTTCTACCTATTTTAGAGTATGGCATGAATATCCTTTTTTTTTCCTTTCATCTTTATTACTAAATTAGAAAAAGATTTATGGACATCTTCATGAGAGATCACATCAGTTCCTCTTTGATAAGTCTCAAGTTCATCACTTATTACTCTTCTTCTAGCTATTCTAGAGTGTGGCATGGATATCATTCTTTTTCCTTTCATCTTTATTACTGAATTAAAGAAAAGTTTGTGGGCATCTATATGGGAGATCACATCAATTTTTTTGCTAGAACACTCTTTAACCTAAAATCCCCCTCCCACTCGAGAAAGATTAGAGGAACCCAACTATAATGCCTAGCCAACTGTATCTGCCACCATCTCCTAACAATGAACTGTCATTGGTAAGCCCATGCCATTACCTCTGGAGCAGTGGTTATCCAATATGATCATAACCGTAATTTGAGCTAATTCCATCTTGGGTCCATTGTCATCCTCCTTCAAACTGTACTGATGCTTCGAGCCTAACCCAAACCGTACTTTTTTTGTCATTAGCTTAGATATTGTGCCATTGTGGATGCCTAATGAAAGTCCAAAATAAGTTACATGTAAGGTAAAAATTGTTTTCATCCTTTAGTGATTCTTAAGTTGGGTGCTTAAATAAGCTTAAATATTTTATGGGTAGCTAGATTGCATGAATTAGGGCCTAGGGTTTGAAATTTCAATTAACAAAATAACTAAGACAACATCTTAATGATCTTAATAAGGACTGGTTAGTCTACATTAAATTAAAATTTGTTATAAGTTAAAGATTCAGGCAATTGTATTAAGTAAGGTTTTGATTGGATTTTAAAGTATAAATTTCACACTTAGATTGTTCTAAAAGTTCTAATCCAACTTGTAATCAAGATTAGGTCCTAATTGAATAAAAAGAGGAGAAACTATGTTGTTTAGAATAGTTAGGGTTTAAATTGTTATTGTTTGTAAAGTTTAAAAATATTTTAGGTTGTCCTTAAGGTAGTTTGAAACTATTTCCTTAAGGTAGTTTTAAACTATTTTAATGCCTTCTTGATTATATGTAAGTTTGGATATCTGAAGGTGATTTGTGACCATTAATTACCATAGTTAGGTTAGTTCAGTCCAACTAGCTTTATGGTTATATAAAAAAGATATTTGGTTTAATTAAATACTTCTTAGCTATAGGCTAAGTGTTAGGCAAGTGGCAAAGGGTTTTGTGAAGTTTAGTTGTTAAAGCACTAAACTATGTTAGGTAAGAATTATGTTTACTTTAGATAGACTTTAAACTATGTCAAGATAAGTTATGAAGGATGAAAATGAGTGCTTTAAACTTTAGCAAAAGCTTCCTCTATGACTCTTGTTAGTTTCTATATCATTTGAATAATAGAATATCGGGCTTTATAACTAGGTCATTAGCTCTTGGAAGCCAAAAAAGGGAACATCGATATTTGAATTAACTAGAATAGTAGAAGAGCAGAAGACCATCAATATGTTAAGCCAGAAAGTTTCAAAACTAAGCTCTATAAGCTTAGAGTTTATGAGTGGATAATTTGCCAGTTCTATCCTATATGCTATAAAAAAGGTTATCGTGTGATTTTAGAACTTCAATCCTATCTCTTACTACATGATAAATTATTTGACCTTTTCTTTAGACTTGTACATTGGGAAGTAAAAATGATATTTGTGCATAAAATGCTATTCCTATACATATATATGGTAGATTTTGGAGCACTTGTTTTATGGATTGACATTTGAAGTTCTTGCTATGTTTGTAGAATTGGATTATCAAATGGTTATATGTGAATTGATTATGATCACTATTTTTATTTTCCTTATGAATAAGTATTGTTTATGAAAGAAAAGCATAGCTATTGATTCTTATGATAAGTTGAGTAAGATAGATCCTTAGAGATTTTCCCTAAAAAACCTCAAATGCACTTGAAATAATGAAATGGTTGTATTACATGTTTAGAATGAGGGGGAGTTACAAGCTTAGAGGGATAAGTGGAATAGGAGAATTGATATTAAAAGGATAATTAACTATTGGAATTACACTTTGGATCCTATTCTTTTGTTTGAAACTATTTACCATGAGATATTTAAAAGTACAAGTTATGATTTTTTTTTTTAATAAGAATTCTAGTTTTGTAATCAAAATTGGCTCTAAAATGAAATCTTCTGATTGACCTTGGAGCTTACTTCCCACATCTTATGACATGTATTTTGGAACTAATTTAAAACTATGAAAGTGAGCTTTATACTATTAAAGGTAGAAATTAAATAGCGAATTAGTTTTTATAATTGAGTGCATATATTGATTTTTTGGTAGAATGTTTATTTTCTAAATTTGTAGTCTCTGATGAATTATTCACTCATGGAGTTTTAATGAAACTTACCCGTTTTTCATTTAAAAAAAAATGTTTTGTTTTTAGGATATTAGACCTTTGTCATTCATCAGCTCATTAAACTTGACAATATGCTGGAAATGGAAAACAAAATTTGGAAATGATTCAACAAGTGTTATATAAATGTGTTTACATATATGTGTGAACATATAATGTATGTTAAATCATGTGTTGGTTGTTGTAAAAAACATGTTGTCATAAAGGCATGTAATCTTGGTAAATAGCAACAAAAAATGAGCCCCAAACCCATTGGCTTGATAGGTTGCCCACAGATATAGGGCGAGCTAAACTTTAAATTTTGTGCCCATTTTTAAATGTGAGCTCAAATAGATTACTGAGACGAGCTCAAATCCATGTGGTCCTACCCAAATGGTCATAGGCTCGTATTCTTTTCTTTATCCTTCCTTTCAAGTTTCAAATGAGCTTATAATTATGAATAATATACAAGCCCAATTGCAAATGATATACAAGCTCAGTCCAATAATCAAAGGTCTAGCTCTATTATTCATTTAAAAAAAACTAATAAAAGATAAAACACAAATAAACAAAATTTAAAGAATTATTTACAAATCATAAATAGAAGAAAGCCTTGTTGTGCTTGTGTAGTGCTTGTATCTATGCCCTAGCCAACCTCTTCTTCAAAGTCTCTAATGAGGCATGACTGGCTCCTCCAGTTGCAACTTGCCACCACTATCGAGCAGCCTTATTAGCCACCGTCATTGAGCACTTGCACCAATCACTATGTTTCCATTGCATAAGCCCATGAGTAACTATGTTGTCTGCGTCAATTTCATTTTTTCAATGCTTTTTCCTTGTTTTAGTTCTTTTTTTTTAATTCCTTGTTTCTTGTAAATCGTAATGCTTAGTTTCTTCATCACTGCTTTTATTTTTCACATACCCTTTTTGATTATATGATTTGAAAATATTTAGTATACTGATTCAGAATGTGGCATGATTCAGACTCTCTTGGATTTAGTTCATTCAAGCTGCTTACCTATTAAAATCTTTAACAAAGCACGATAATATTTTAAAATTTTAAAACTATTTGCAACTAGAAATGGAAAGTCCCAATTTATTTCTCATTTACTTCTACATGAAGACATTTGCAAAAAGAACTAAATATAAGTTTTTACATGTAAATTTGCTTTTGTATGCAGACTTCTAGATTCTTTCTTTTCTAGAAGCTATTTTTCTGTGACAAAAATGGCTAGCCCGCAAGTCAAGCCAACCCCTATAAGGGGTAGACCGGACTTCCCAATTTTGGCTTGTTTAAAATGTGGACTTATATAGGTAGAACCATACAAGTCTAAGCCCACGTGAGCTAGAATCATTTAAGGTTGATTCATCCATTTTACATAACTACTAGAAAACATCTAAAAAATAAAGGAAACTCTGATAGATTTTTGTAAAAATCAATCTTTGAAATAAAATAAAAATGCAGACGTTTTTGGGTTATTTGTTTCTTTTAAAGCTCTAATTGGAAGTGTGTATTGTGGGTCCATGTTTAAGGCTTGTGGAAAGACACCGTCGAACATCTTCCTACGCTAGTTGCTTTCCCAAGCTGGGGCATGACATTATAGATTTTGTTTTCAAAGAAGGTTTGATTAAAAGTATTCATCTCATATGTTTAAATTACATATAGACAATCATATTTTAGCATTGTTTTCATGGTTTTGAAGAACAAACGATTTTATAAAAAAGGAAATGCTCATGGGTTTGTGAGTCACCATCTGGTGATTCGTATCAATCATGTTCCCAAAATTGAAGATGTAATACTACTTCATTTATTATATTGAGATTATTGAATCTTATTTGGCATTTTGGGTGAATTCTTGGACCATAAAGGTGAGATTTATATTTGATCCATATCCATTTTGTGTTTTGGTTATAGAAGTATAGGCCTTAGTATGTGTGACATCAATGTCCTTATCAGATATGATAATCTGTAAGTTAAAGAATTTTGATCTTATTTTAGACCTATGATTGTAATAATTCCTTACTCGCCATTTGACATTCTTTATTATGATATTTTCTAATCTAATGTGTTGTTTGTTGACTTATGTTATCTAAGTGCAAGATTATTAGAATTTTTGTGCGGACTTAGATTACTTGAATTTTCAAATGAAATAAAGCATTTTTTAAAACCCAAATGGTGATCTTATTGTTATTGGATCCTGTTATGGCACTTAGGCACGTATGGATGCTTTGTTTTATGGGATTTTATTCATAGGGCTTCTATGATAGGCAAGTTGATCTAGTTTGTCCCACTAAGGAAATATTCCAAATCTCACCATACATGTATATGCGGTTGCCTTATTTACATCACGAAGGTTTATATGCACCCTTCTCTCTTTACCCATGTTTTTTCTTTCCTCTTTCTTTTAAAAAATTCGTGGATATTAGAACCATGGTCAAGTATAATCTTCTATTATAGTTTAATTTATTAATAATTGTTTACTTATATGCATGTTATAAATGTGATCAGATCTATTTGATATGATAGTTTGTTTATGTATTTTTAATAATATATGGATTTAAAAAGAAAAAGGATTTTCAAATCAATGTGGGCAAAAAAAAAAACACTTGCTCCAACTTGCTTTTAATTGACCCATAAGTTTGTTAAAAAAAAGTTTGGAATAGAAATAAAATCCCAAGAAATTTAGTTCAATTTAAAAAGTTTGAAAAGAAAAAATTGACTTAAAAATCTCTTTCATATAAGTAAGATGTCATTCTTTTATTGATTTGGCAGTGAAGATATTGATATCCAGACTTTTAGTTTGAAGAAAAAAAATAATATATATATATGAAAGAACTATCCTTTTTTTTTCTCAGATTCATGGTAAACCATATTCACATAAATGTTACTTTAATTTTCTTGAGTTAAAGGCATAAAACTTCTCTAATCTTGCCGTAGTTGGTATTTTGATGAAAGGCACTATAAAATAAGGAAAATGTTAAATGTCACCCATAATGGAATCGACTTTAAGTTTCGACTTTCGTAACAAGCTCAAGGTCATAAATAAAATTTAGGCCAATGATATCAATGGTTGTTTATTTGTGTTCCTGTTTCGGAAAGACTGCTTTTGTTCAAAGAAAAAAAAAACAAAAAGGCATCACTCATAAAATAAAGAAGGGAATATTTAATGTAGTGTTATCCAACATTCATTGTCAACTATATTATTGTTTGCATAACAAATCGATAAATCCAAAAAAAGAACTTACTTACCTGTATAAAAAAAAGGGAAAATCTTAAGAAGCAAAGAGAGATATAAAAGTGATCAGACATTTTATATCTCACTCTTCAAATAACAAATTTTTTATTTGGTTTATTTTTTATTTAATTTTAACTTGGTCACCCTAATATATAAATTAATATATTTAATCATGTATAAATATAATATTTAATTTTGATTTTTCTAATATATGAATTGAATCAAATGGGTTTAAATTAATAATTTTTATAAAATTAAAAATAAAAAATTCTAATCGACACAAAAATCCAAAAATATTACTAATTTATTATGACAAAAATAACTAAAATTCTCTATTATGACTAAAAATGAATATATCAAGTAATTCAACCAAAAGGTTAAAACATCCTGAATTTTATTATTAGGATCACTTGATTTATGAATTTTTCTCAAATAACTCTCCCATGCTCATGAGAAAAGTGGAATATACATGTTCTTGGCAAATTTTCTGCCATCATTTGGTTTTATTACTCAATATGCAACTATGTGTCACAAGCTGTCTTTGTGCATTAGTTCAATAAACAAATATATTCTTTTTGACACCAAACGTGGTGAATAAATTAAACATAGTATAGAGGTCTTCTATCACGTTTTTGAAAGCAAACTGGCTTATGTATTATTTTTTCAATTTTTCCCGTTTTGAGATTATTTATGTTATGTTAACTCACAAAAAATATTTCTAATCTTGTCTTAGGCCTTTGACTTAGAATATTCTTTAGGGGGGGAGTCCCTAGTAACCCTTGGTGAAGAGTTGTAGTACTAGTCTAGAGGTCGAAGTGTATAACTTGGTGCCTCTCCTAAATACTCCAAGCTATGTAACAAGGTTTAATATGAATCAGAAAAGTATCCATTCTTCAATTTATGTTATCTTATATTTTATCCGATTTTACCTATATTTTTTCATATTACATGCGTTGCATTCTTGAGTGCTATGTTATGCTTGTTTTTTGCTTGTTTTGTATTATATGATGTGTTATATTTATCCCTACTTGCAAATGAATTGTCTGTCCTGATTGTTTATTTTCCGTTACATTTTTTAATGTTTTGTGACTCAATATTTTCATCCCTTGATGTCATAGAACTGATTATTGGTTGATTTACTTTTAGGTGATAGATACTAAGTGTTGCACGATCTAACTCGTGAACTTGTCAGTCCTTGACACTATGGCATGTTCAAAGCAAACCGATAGAACCAATTCAATTATTACCTTTTTCTTTTATGCACATTATTTTACATAGTTGCAAAAGTAACCCCATCAGCGCATGTTCATCGCTTGCTCTATAAGTCCATTGCACCTTTCTTTGGATTGTATTACATTTTTTGGGCTCGGTGTTATGTACTTTTTCTTTCATTAGTATTTTTTTCATTTGCTATGATAATTATAATTATATTAATTTGTGTGATATTATTTATTTTGCATTTGGCAAACTCTAAACAAGTAAAATTAGTAAGAGAAAAATATTTTAATCTCTTTTGAGTTTTAATGAAATTACATGGATCCTTCTTTTACAATTAATATTTATTTAAATATTTTTTATAAATAAAAAAATATTATATTTAAACCTAAATTTAAAATTTTTATTAAACAATGGTGAGAAAAAATAACTATATAATTCAAATTTAGCAATATGTAATATTCTAAGAATTTTGTTATTAAAAACATATTTTAATTAGGTTCAAACGGTTGAAATATGACTGATAAAAAGATCAAATATTAATATAAGTATATTACTTTTTTAACATTATGACTTCTTAGTTTTACATATCATAAATTAGTTAATTCCATTTAAAAAAAAGAATTTATCACATCAGATTTTTTTCGTTTGAATTTGGGCATAATTAAGCAAAAGTCTGACATTTGACAATTTTTAAAAATTAAGAGATAAAACTGAATCAAATAAAATTTATGGATCAACTTGAAACAAGCCACAAATTTAAAGGATCAGGAATATATTTCGGTCCAAAGTTAATTATAATCTCATGTTCCCTTTGATAGGACAAATACACCAAAAGAGAATGAATTGATTTTTAACACAAGTGTATATTTTTTTAGAAAAAAAAAAACTTCCCCTTTATAAAACGTAAACAACAATAATATAGAAGATTAAGTAAATAACATATAAAGATAATCAACTTAAAGTTCATAAAAAGTAAAAGAGTAGAGAAAGAAAATGATAGTATCGATATATAAAAGTTTAATGGTTCACAAGGGAAAATTGTCCTACTCTTTCTCTCAAGAGCAATAGACATCTTGAGAGTTATCCACTAGCACATTTTCATTTGAGTATTCATAACAATCTTTCCCATTTAACCTTTCAAAGTTTAAGCAAATCTTATCTCGCAATTCAGAGAATTTTCTATCTTCACATCAAAACATAATTTCTACCTATAAGATTTTTAAAAGTGTTTCACTCATACTCAACCCTTAACTAATGAACCTTATACAAAAAATTAAAACTCAAAAAGGATTTGTTTCAAAGATATTATAATATTTTTCAAACTCTCACACGAGTAAATTTGCAAGTGAAAATCTATAAAAGGGACTTAAAAGAAATTGGAGAACTTCGAAAGAAACCTTCTCAAAAGAGGGAAGAAGATTTGTTTGTGTGATTTAAAATGAAGAACATCTCTTTTATATTGATGAGCTTGGCATCAAAGAACATCTTCATCAACTTGGACTCCAAGTCAAGTAATTTACTCCTTCCTTGTGTTTAGTGAATTGTCATTTTAATTCAAAACCTTAAAATTAAAACAACTTGCTCTTTCAATTTGAAAAATTATCTTTGATGAGTTGTCATCATCAATGAATTATTGGCTAACTTATATTGTTGGTCTTTTAGATTATCTCTTATTAGAACATTGCTTTGTCAAGTCAGTATGATGTGGCAAAAGTAAACAACAACTTCCAAAATTAAAATTTTACTGTACTGCAATGTATCATGTTGTAAAGAGCAATCTACACATTTCAATCTTTCTTAGACTTCTTAAAGAAGCAAAGCATTTAGCACAAATCTGAAAACTAGAGCAATATACACACAATACAATTCATTCTGCAAGAGTGAAATATATCAAGAAAAACTAGTTACAACATAATTGTAAGATTATTGCACAGAGCAAAGAGAAATTAGTATAAAATCATATTTTCTAGCACAGTTTAGATAAGTAGAACGTCAAGTATTTTAGCTAGAAAATTATAAAAAGTAACTTGCAATACAAGTATTTAAATTAATCAGATTTTATATTGAAACAAAAGCATAGCAAAAGAGACCATAATATTTGGAGCAGATATGAGTCCAGTTGGCATAACGTCAGAGCAATAACATGTTGCAAGGATTCACAGAGCCATAGAAACCAGTCCAGTTGGTTGAATGTCGAAATAAATCCAGTTTAGCATCAAACATAAACCAGTGAAAAAAAGTCAATTGAAAGATTTTATATGAAAAAATTATAACTTTTATTACTTTTATGTTAAATTTTGATAAAATGTCACAAAATTTTTAAATGTGTTGAAAAATATTATAGACTTATATGATTTGTCAATTTATTATAAATTGTATTAATAAATGTCAAATAATATTATTTATTTATTAATTCAAATATGTGATCATATTATTATTAAATTTTAATATGCCGCTTAGACTATCAGTAAATTTATTATTACGTGAGCCTTATTTGTTTGCACTAATGATAAAAGTATTAGTTTAATCTGTTCTCACAAGAAGAGATTCCTACTTTTACTTTATATATTACTCTTATTTTCTCATTGAGACGGCAAACTTTAATCTAATATCAACATGTAGGATAGAAAGATGTTTTCTTCTTCTTCTTTTTTTCTCACATATAATCACAAATAAAAAAATATAGATATTAGTTTATTCCCCAAAGTGCATGTGAATTATTATTATTATTATTATTATTAATGGCTCTTGTTATTTTCAAGAGAGAGACCTAAAAATAGATTGAACAGGTTGAAGGCTGGTATGAGAGTTACACATCTACTCATGCTTTCATGTGAAAGGAGCTATAGTTCTACACTTTTGTTAAATGCAGTCAAGTGTATCATGTTTCTTGCATTATACTTTTTGACCTTGTGCCAAAGATCCGGCATTGGAGTCAGCTTCCTCAAATAACCTTTACGTTGAAAAATAATGCTAGTTGTATATGCACGAGAAGAGAGGTTACTTTAATTTCATATCTACTAATCAACAAATAAAAAAGAAAAAATAAAATTCATATTCTTGATAATGTGCAACAGTAAAAAATAATGCTTTAATTGAGAGAAGAGAATAGTAATTCCTAAATCAATGATTCTTTTTATTTTCTTTTTTTTTTTAAAAAAAAAAGGTGAAGCTAATTTAGTTTATATGCTTTGTGCAAACACTCTGCACAATGATTAGTTACCATCTTTCGAATAATGTTGCGCACATATTTTATATAAAACAAAGATCTTCGCACTCAGAAATGGCAAGAGATACTTCTCTTGTCCATGCTTTATCATAAAGAATAAAATTTGTCCTAGTAACGGATTCAAAACTTAAATAATGAGAGAGTTAATAATAAAAATATTAAAAAATAAAAAAAAATATATAAGATCTTTTTAAATTATATTACTAAATAAATATTTTAACAATAAGATATCATACACAATAAATTTATAACAAAAACAATATATACTCTCTTTTTTCTTTTTTCTTTTTTCCTTTTTAACTCCCTTTTACTTGTCATTTTAAATCATCATAAATGTATTTATTACTTTTTTTAATTGTACCCTTAATAACTTTAATAAATGTTTAACTATTGCACACACTAAGAAATTAAAGGAGTAATAAATAAAACAAAAGTTAATATAATAGGTCAAACATTAATAGCATAAGCTTCCTTACTGATACCTTTATTAAACAAAAAAATAATAATATCGCATTTTGTAGATTTTATTAAGAAGGAAATAGTCTCGAGTCAACTAATAAAATGGTAATAATTTATGAATTCTACAATAATAAATAAAAAAATGATCCATACACGTTTGAAAAATTGTGGCAGAGCAGTGAGATAATCGTATATTTTTTCACAAATTTTTACACAAAAATTAAAAAATACAAACAATTATGTATGGAGATGAAGGTGTGAGAGGTGTTGGCCCCTCTCC
>JANHAO010010452.1:0-17658 GCA_026873985.1 Saraca asoca
GCTAACAATATCATCCTATTTATAGAGGAAGGATGGGCTCTAATCATTAATTACAAGCTACAGTTGTGTCACATCAAATAAATAAGTATGGGTGGCAAAAAGACTCCTTTCGATTCATAGACTGCTGAAGTAGGTCTTCTTAGGCCGACATACAGGTTTGTAGTTGTCCTTGCGTCAGGCAAGATGCTATATTGTCCCAAGCGAGGGTTTCATAGTTTTGAAGTAGTTGCGGGAGTCATTGGGAGAAAGGCGCGAGTATAGCGATTGCGGGGTTGTTTCTCGAACCCATTGCTTTGTTAAGTCATGCTGTCGCTGGAGGATGACCCCTCGAACCATGGTCGAGCAGGCGCTTAAGACTTCCACTGTTGTTATCGTTTCGGCATTTGAAGATATCTCATGAGGACTCACCTTCGTCATCTCCGTGGACTCGTCCTCATGGAGTCACATTTTTCAGCATACAACAAAATCATTTTCAATTTGGTAGTCACAAGAAGTTGAACAATCAAATACAAATATTCTATTATTATGCAATTCATTGAGACTATGTGAGTCATCATGACAAGGACCAGTATTAAGATTAGAATCGTATACCCCTAAGTCCTTTTGGGTCATAAAGCTTGATTCTTCCATTTGAAGTTTGATTGACTCTTTTTTGGAACCATCTTGGGAGGCATGGAACATGTTTCACATTCTTGCAAATGCTTTTGAAGAATTTCCTTGGCAATATCTTCCTCTTTTTCCTTTTTCTTTTCATACTCAATACAAATACTCTTGTTAATAGAAAAATAATCATCAAGATAAAAAGCATAAAGAGTGTCTCAAATTTCTTTGGCACTAAAGCATTTAGAAACTTTGGCATAAGCATCATCATTTAAACTATTATGTAAAATTTTCATAACTTTAATGTTCAAAGCAAAATCCCTTTTATAAATATCATCCTATTCACTCCTTAGTTTGAAGGTAAAACTACCCGCAATGATATCTCATGTATATAAATCAATAGCTTGTAAAAAGTACTTTATTTTTCTTTTCCAAACTGTGAAGTAAGAACCATCACAGAAATGAGGTTTAAAAATATCAACATATTCAAATTTTGGAGATTTTAAAATATCACAATTTTCTTTCAAATAGGTGCCTTTAATAGTTGCCATGGATCCTCTTGAGATAGTTAAATACTTTAAACAAGAGGTCATTGCTCTAATACCAATTGTAGTATAAGGTAACCCACACCTAAAAGGGGGTGAATTGGGTCTTTTGAAATCTTTTAGAATTTTAGGGATTTTCTTTGAAAATATCTTGATTTATGAAAGCTATGGAATGATTTCAATTCAAACAACCCAAGATAGTTACATTAAGTTGTTTGCACATACAAAAAATAACAAGTTAAAGCACTTGTGCAAAGCAACTTAATTAATTATACACGACAAGACATTAATAAGCAGATTTAAAGATAAAAATTACTTTTTTCATATAAACTAACTTAATGGTACAAAGATAGATAATGCAAATCAAAATGCTTAACAAATTTTGCAATTAAAATAGAGAAGGAAAAACCTCAACCGATAACAAGAGTAAAAGTAGATAACACAATATAAGTTGCTAGAAAATAAAGAGAGTAGGGATAGAGAGATTCAAACTCATGATTTATAGTGGTTCCCCCATGAAAATTACTCTTCAAGGGGTATATCTACTTCCAAGCTTTCAACCAAGCTTGAATCCACTAAAAATTAACAAACCTTCCAAGTTTAGACAGACACAAGGATAAGCTTTTACAAATGATTGCTCACCCATAATCAAAAACCTTTTTTGAGAAGCTTAACCACTTACTCAAAAGGAGAAAATGAAGAGCTCAACCACTCTTTAAACCTAGGTAAGTCTATCCCTAGGACACTGATAATAAAATATTTTACTCATTTAATTATCCTCTCACTTAGCATTTTAAGGTCCAAAATGACTTACTTTTAGCTGTGTTATTGTATATTTATGATTTTGTGTCAATTGGCATCATTAGAAGAAATTCTGTATAATTTAGCCATTTTGAGCAGTTTCGATATTCTGGTCATAATTCGAGCTACACTTATCCAATTAATGTGATTCTTATCGTGTAAGAGACATAGCTCTACAAATTTCATAAAGACCTCAAAGGCTGAATCTCACAATTGGCTATCTGAATTTGGAGTTGAATTGAAGACCAGAATGCTACCTCGGCATGTCCCCAAGTAGCCTGACCTTTGAACACTAATCATGCAATATCTAGAGCTATACAAGTCCAAATGAGGTGAAACAAAGTCCAAATGGAAGTTACGACATAAAGCTACAACTTTCATGAAGACTTCCAGACCTGAATCCAACAAATTAGGCATGTAAATGGAGCTACAATTCAGAGACAGAATGCTAATGAAATAGGCTTCTGTAGAATTGGATTTTTAGGCCCCAATTGGCATGGATCTTGAGCCCAATGGACCATCCTTTGCACTAACTCACACTTAACTAGCTGGAAGTCATTAAGTCAATGAAGAAACTAGAGAATGCAGTCTACAAAAGGGCAGAACATGCAAATGGAGTGGTAGCAAGCAAAATCAGATTGCACAGCCTTCATCATTGCCTACTCACCAACCATATAGCTAGCTTCTCTCTTCCCGGGCAAAGTCATTTTAGCTTAGAGTTTTTTAGTAAGTTTAGAGTTCAATTTTAGAAGAGTTTTCCAACAATAGAGTAGGATGCTTTTCTCTTCTTTTTCTTTGTAATTTTTTTCATTTTCTTTCTGCCTTCCATGAAGGCTAAACTTTGCAATCAATCCAAGGGTTGACAAACTTAAAGATTAATGTGGAGATCTTATTCTTTCATTTTGCATTCAAATTGCTGATCATTTCTTTCCTTTTTCCTCTCTGTTATGCTATGAATATCTTAGTTGAATGGCTTCATTTGATTTAGATGTTATATGATTGTTGCTTAATGATCAATTATAGGAAGAGGATAGGAAAATTAAGCAATTTATCAAGCTTTTAATGGATTATTTGTTGGCTGAGTTTTGCTTAAGACTCATTAATCATTTCAAGGCTTCTTGCTATGATTTTAAGCCAAAGAATATGATTAACAATTGGATGAACATTTAGTAATCAAGGATACATGAATCTCAAGTTTAGTTGATTTCCTTGGGCTAGTTGGTTTATTTATTTCTATTTTTGTTTCTGCATTGTAGTTAGTTGTTAGTGTTAGCTGTTAGTTTTGTTACTATCAACCCTCCTTTATTTCTACCTCATAATTTGATTGATATCATCCAAAAAATGATCCAAGGGCTTGACCCTATGTTGCCTATACTGCAAGTAGTTTAGGTAGCTCAATTTATAAATTTCTAATCCTGATTGGCCTCGACAACCAATCAGAAACCTAATAGTTTTTGAAAGATTTTATAGAAAAACTAAAGAACTTTAAAGTTCGGATTACAAATTGAAAGCCAATAGATATGGAATCAATCAAATCTAGCTTATATTAAAGAATATAGATAAAGAGATGAAGCACAAATGAAAAGGAAATATTTGCCTCTCAAGATTTTAGGTTTTGCTACTAAGAATATGTGTTAAATAGGTATATATAATGAATGAAATCATACTTTAAAAAACTAGCCTTTATGTGCAAATCTAGTCGTGCGATCATGAACGCATGTTTAAATTTTGAAATTCAAGTAGAATCCTGATTAGAATTGTGGGGTTCAAAATTAAAGCACTTAATTCGAATCATTGAAATGCAGTACATGTGATCCTATTTACCCAAAATTGCAAACCTTCAATAAAGCCAGATTTGAATGTGATCAAAATCAAAAATAGAGTTATGAAGTATTTAATTTGAACTACACAAAATCAGTTCAAAATTCGATTTGAATCGCAAGGCTGAATGCTTATCTTATTCTTGCGAGCATGATCATAAAAATAAGGTAAAATTTTTCAATCTAGAGATGAAGAATAACTTTTTCCAAATTTATTTCAAACCAATTTACTCCATTTTAACCTTTATAGACTAATCCAAAAACATGATTCAAAATTGAATGAGTATGGTAAAACATTTAAGAACAAGTTTGAGTATAATTTTATGAAATATTTCAAATGTAAAAGCATATTTTCAAGATTAAACCAATTGATAATCATGTAAAAAGATCTTGAAATGTTTTTCTTTGATAAAAAATCTTGAGGCAAACTTTCAAAGGTAATTTCAAAATAAATGAACTAAATTTCAATTATTCTATTACCTTTACATTTTATCTAGAGCTAAGCCTAAATAAGAAAAGCCAATACTTGACTCCAATGCTCACTCTCTTCTCTTTGGATAATCCTATAAAATAAAAATAAACTTTGCAATTCATATAGTTAGTCTAATATAATTTATCATAATACTTGATTCAAATATATTTTTAAAACAAGTTAGCACAAGAGCATGCATTACAAATTTATCATATATATTCATTAACTGTAATATAACATTACTATTAACACTTGTAAATGATATAGCATTAAGCACAATGAACATTGATATAGAACAAGAACATACGTTACAATATATTTACCGTTTGCTATTTTCATCATCAAAACTAAATATTTAGAGCCTTGGGGCTAACATGGAGCAAAATTACGATTGTACTTTAGGATTGATAGATTGATGACTTCATGGGCTACTAGAAAAGAAATTCCTACACAATGGGAACACATTTACTTAAAAGGTGACTTTTAGACATGCCATTAATTCATGGTAGAAAAATGTCATTAATTTCAAGCACAAGTCTCCTATTCTTTTAGGCTAACTTCACTGGGGTTTTAATAGCCAAGAGGTTGAGTGCTTATATAAGTAAATTATATATTTTCAAATATTAAAGTAATTAAATCAAATAAAAAATATAAATTTAAAATAAAATTAGTTATTTAATATTGAAAAATGAAAACACTCAATCTTTTGGGTTGTTTTTAATTATTTTAGTTGTATTTTATTTTTATTTTCATCAAAAATAGAAAATTTTAAGTAAAATGTGTTTCAATGGTTTTTACCATTTTTGAATTTTTAGAAAATAACGTCCTTATTTCTAAAAGTTTAGAAAACAACAAAAAAAAATAATTTCTATTTTTTCATTTTTATGTGGTGACAATTTTTAAATTATTTAAATTTATTATAATACACTATGAGAATCATCACCACTATTATCTACTTTCATCCACCAACTACTATCACCTCTACCACCATTTCTACCACCACCACCACCATAATTGCTTCCACTTCTTTCACCACCACCGCCACTGTCATCACTACTATTCCCACTACCACTGTCGCTAGCACTATTTCCACCTCTTCCACCATTATCACCACTTCCTCCTCCACCATTGCTACCACCATTACCACCTCTACTTTCACCTCAGTTGTCATCACTATCGCCGCCTCCACCACCACTACAACCACCCATCATCAATCATTACTATTCACAATCACTAATCACCTCATGATCACTTATCATCATTACTTGCTTCCTTTGTCAACGTCATCCACTATCACTACCATGATTGATAATTCACCTCCAATCATGTCATTCATTGCCTCCATTACCACTATTCACACCTACCATCTACCACTACTATTAACGTCCACATTCATTTTTTTGTCAAAATTATCATCCAAAATCATAATTACTATTATCACTACTACCCACACTAGTATAACCAATCATGGATCTTCATATAATTTATGTTTCAAGATGAAAATGAAAATTATATCTAAATAAATACTAATCATATTTTCAAAAAAAAAATAAATCTAAAAGTAAAAATCATTTTCAAAAAACAAAAATAAAAATGAAAAATGAAAAATATTTTCACAAACTAAACACACACTTGATAACTTGAATTTCTCCTAAAATTACCCTTTCCTTTTAACAATTTTGTTGAGGGTTTAGAGGAGCCTAATCCCATCCAAGTTCAATCCAAGATACCAAGGATCCAAAGATTTGTCATTATCCATTATACAAATGAATGATCAATACAATGTTATATTACGAATAATTATTCTTGGGGCACATTTGATTCACACAATCTTGTCTACATTTCTGGCAATAATTTAAAGAACTATTATCAAGAAAAATAATCCATTTTAATCAATAGTTGAAATGTATTTGTCTTATAGATAACTAATGGCAATAAATATTTGATTGAAAATTTTAAATTACACAATTGTCCTTTAATAGAAGGAAGAATACCAAATGTGATGGAAACTCCAAGATGGTATAGTGTTCTCAGACAAGCGAACCCATTTCTAAATCTCAGCATTTCTGGTACTCTACCTTCACAGAAGCCATTTTAGTCAGAAGCCTTATTGTATGTAGGGTTTGTTTAAGCTCTTTTGCATTTGCTAGTTTGTTAGTCTTCAACTTTGGCATAGAGCTTCAATTTGTAGGAAACTAGGCATTTGTTGGTCCTGAGTTTGCTTTGATCTTTACTTAACCAATAGCTTCAAGGAAAGGAACTCTATAGCTTAGTGGTATTGCAATAATTTTGATACCTACCATGAAGAGTGGATAAGAACAATGACACGTATACAAGCACAACATACCTAAATGATTATGCTATCCTTGGTGATTAATACCGCTTTTTTTAATCTTCAATCCATGGACTCTCATTCATAGTAGAGTTAAAATAATAAATAAGTGGGATCAAAAAGTTATAAGTATAATATATGTAAGTTCCTTATAAAAGAATTTGGAGTTCTATAGATGAAATTTGCATCATTTTCATTTTTAATGTATAAATTTTTTTCTTATTTCAAAAATATTTTATTTTATTTTTAAATTACTGGGATCAATATTAAATATTCACTATACTTTAATATAAAATAATATATTTATGAAATAATTGAAAAAGATAGTAGGATCAAATGAACCCATTGTCTTCTATGTGGTTATGCCACTGTGCACTCTAAATAGTTGTTCTGGTTGATGAGCATCCAATAAACTAGTCATAGACTGTGGATCAAAATATTTAATGGAAATCATTTTTAAACTGCGTGGATTGAGATTTTATGACCTTGAAGAAGTGTTGTGAAGGACATACATACAAAACAAAGGTAGATTGTGGCCTAGGAAGTTTTTGTGATGGGGCTAGTGCTAAAGTAGTAGAATCCTCGACTACTACAAGGAGGGGTCCCATAAGATTTTGAAAAAGATCAAATACATTGTGAGGCTAAAGAAAAGCACAACTAGTTAAGTTATGTAGAAATACTTTCTTAGGTAATGGACCCTTGATTTTATACCACCATGGCTTCAATATATCAATAAACTGGTGTAAATGTGCTACATTTTGACCTTTTCATGCATTGTGATTCTTCAAAGAAAATCTTGATGTGCTATACCTATAAAATTTTTCTTAGGATTCCTTAAAAGATTAACTAGGCCATTACAAAAATTTTATGAATTAGCGATGGACTTTTATGATGGAAAATTTGTCTCCAAAATAATGTATAGAATTGTGTTAGTAGTTTATCATTTAGAGATGGAATTAGTGATGGACATGTTAAATTTTGTCACTAACTTTTGGTGATATTTTTTGTGATGGAACTAAAGACAGATTGTCTAACATAAAATGATTTAGTATGAGCAATTATGAATATATCGATGGATTCAGGGATAGAATGTTAAAAAAATTGAAATTTAAAAATCCATTGTGTCATACGCCAGTAGCTCTGTAATCGAAACCATGCAACGCATGTTACTAACTCTTGGCTAACATGCCAACCTTTCAATAAACTTGAGCTACACTTTGATAGATAATCAGGGCACTGAGGATTTTGTCGCCCATACAACTAAAATCCCATGTGCAACATGCTCGCAAGTAAACAGTGAGCGTGTACTCGAAGTATTAGCATATATTGAGTCTCAAAAAATATGTCACACAAGAAGCCTCTAGTGTACATTGAGAAGGAATTTTTTTAAAAAATAAGGAGAGTGACAACTCCATTTTACTAATATATGTCTCATTATATAGTTTAGAGTGTGTAAGGGGATTCTTTATGCTCCACATTCTGATCCTTAGCCCAAGCCATAGTTTTTACCCAAATCACCAAAGTGCCCCATTAAAGAACATTTTAAGCCAATGTTTAAATGGCAAGAGTAAGCATACTTTTTCTGAGTTTAAATAAGGACTTTTCTCCTAATGCAAAGGGGTTCTAATGCACTATCTCATGCGGACATGAAGATAAAAATGTAAGGATTGTAACCGTGTACTTTTCTACTCGTACTAGACAAATAATCTATGTTAAAAAGATACAAATACCCTAAAACAGAAAAAATTTGAAAAAATAATCCATAAGTGCATTTGCTTCCAAATTCGCACAAGACTTTCTCTTTATGTTTGATTTTTATGCCAAGTTTCATCTAAAACCAAGCGTGTTTGCCTAATAACAAGGCTAACTCATGACATTTTCCCCTACTTCAAAGGTCAATTCCCTCATTGATGCCTTGATTTGACACTACTTCCATGAAAGTTTCTCCTTCTGAGCAGTAGTTTCTCGAATCTTAATGTAGGTCTTCAGCTGTAATATCCCAAATTTTCTAAAAAAATTAATTTTAAGAATAAAATGGCTTTTCAAAAAAATTTGAAAAGGTAAATTTGGGAACTTTGAGAATTTCAAAACTACACATTTTAGGTTCGAGGAATCTAGATATGATAAAAATAAATTATATGAATTTTAGAAAATTTTAAGAAAATTGAAATTTCCATTTTGGATACTTATAGAGTAAAACCCATATTTTTGGGATTTAATTTCTAGAAAACTTTAAAAGATCAAAACTAAGGCTACAGATGTCTACTAGTTGCAAATTTATAGTCGTTACCAAAGTAATTAATTGAACTAATTGGTGTTAAAATTTTATGGCCACTGATAATTGGTGAGCATGTCAAATTTGGACTTGAAGTGAAGAAATTGGCAGAGTTACAAAATAAGAGAAATTACAAAACTTGTTGAGGAAGAATTTACAAAGTAATAATTGACTTATCCTTTCCCATTTTTGCCCTCCAAAGCTGGCTCCCTTCTTTTTCTTTCTCATGCCACTTTTCTATTGCATTTCATGCAACAAGTCCTTCTTTAACATTGGAGCTTCTTTCTCTACACTTTCCCTTTCTCTCTATAAGTAAGCATCTTAATCCTTCATGTTAATTTTTTATATTTTTATTGTTGATTTCTCTCATCTTCCTCTTCAATTTGATACCAAAATTATGTTGATTCATTGAGCAAAATCAAAGTTATGAATTTTTGAAGCCAATAACAACTATTCATTTCATTATTCAACCAATAAACTGATATGGATTTTTTTGCTTTTTTTTAGGCTCAAATATTCTATTTTTAGCTTCTTTTAAGAGTCTAAAGTCATGGTCTAATGGTATTTGATAATTTAATACAAGAAAACTTTTGAAAATCCAAGCAATCTAATATGACTTCTCTTTTGTTCATGAAGAGTATTAGAGATCTTGGTGGAACTAGATTTGATTTCTTGTTTCCAACTGTCAAGGTAAGTAATTCTTACATTTCTTGTAAATTATAAAATAACTAATTGATAGTAAACTAGTGATTTGTAGGGTATGTTAAAGAAAATGGGTATTGGATGAACTTAAGGTACAAATTGATTTTGATAGGTGTTGTTAATGTAAATTTAGTGGTTTGGCTAGAAAGGCTTCATTTTATGATTAGTTTTTCCATGGTTAAGAGTTGGCTAGGTTAACTCATGAAGTTTGGTTAAGGAAATAAGAGTTATCTTTGACGAAATGCATAGTTTCACCAAAAACTTGTACAATTTGGGCATGCGAGTAGAATCATGAACATGATCACAAGCCTAGAAACTAAAAATCAAGTAGAATTGTGATTAGAATCGCAGAAACTAGATGTGAAGGTTACAATTTAACTTGAGCCAAATAGTTTAAATTGCGAGTTTGCTTGGTAAAAGTTGTAAACTTTCGAGAAGTTTAGAATAATAAGTAATCTATATCATAAATGAGATTGAAAACAATGCAAGATTGATTCAAATCAAACAAAAACAGGCTAAATTTTCAATCTGAATTACAATGGCTTGAAGGCATACTCTGCCTTCGCGATCATAATCATGAACTGAGAGTAAATAAGGGCGATTTGAATCATGAAGTCCTGAAGGTGAAAAATATGTTAAGATATATATGGAACACTTGTATGTTAATGATATGTTGCCTAAAACTTCTTTTTATAATTGTACAGATAATATGGTTAGGATTTTCGGAATAATTAAATAACAAAATAGTGGAATAATAGAGTATTAGAGCTGTTAGGAATGTTAGAAATTGAATAATTAAATTTGAAAATATGAATGATACAAATCTTTGGATGGATATAATAATTAACGATACTATTACAATGATATTAAGGACAATATGAGGATAAGGGATTGTGTACTATGTGATATCAATTCTAGTTAATTCAAGAATAACAACTAAGAAATTCTAAATGGGTAATTTGTAAACCAATATCAATAAACCTAATAATTATCTATACATCAATAATATGGTAATAATCTTGATAGCTAATAAAATAATGAAACAAGAAACGTATGTTTGTAATTGTGACGGGTTGTGATTCATGTGGTCAAGATTGCAATTAAATATAAATGTTGTGATACCATTATTATGAACATATGACATGGTTATCATGAATGATGACTTATGAGATATGATACATACTATATGAGATATGATAAATGATAATTAATAATAATGAAATGTGAAATCTAAACATAATTATCATGAAAAGTGATACTATTTGAAATCTTGAAATTTCCCTATGATATGGGGAATAATGATTGATGCTAATGAGAAATGGTATTGTTTTAAGTTTGAGAATTTTCCCTATGAGACATGTGATGATGAATGATGGTGATGATGTGTGATATATGATGATGAAATATGTGATAATGTAAACTTGAAGACGCATTTGTTATGAGAATGATGTCTTTGAATACTTGAAAGCTCTTATAAGACTTGAAATGTAAAGGATGAGATGTGATGGGAATAATGAATCGGATCTTGGATCTGCGTATTCTAATCTAATGAGTGGGATATGACTGGCTCAGATTGAAAAGGTTGGGGATGAATGGGATATGGCTAGATTGGATTAACAAGGAGAACCTTGATTGTTACTATTTATTATGTCTATGCACTTGAGTTTTCAATCTGTAAAATGCTAAATCACAATATGTGATTAAGTGTTAAGGAAAATATGATCCCAATAAATTTTGTATAATTAAAGAAGAACCAATTTAACTAGACCCCAAATTGACTTATAAAGAACAATTGCTAACTATTCCTGATTGACAAGTTCGAAAGCTAAGATCAAGAGAGGATCCTATGGTCAAAGTGTTGTGGGGACAATATGATAAACAAGAAGCCATGTAAGAGTTAAAATCCGATATTTAAGGAAAATATATGGGATTATACAGTATGAAACAAGCATAGTAATTACTCAGCATAAGTTGTATTTATAACCATTAGTTCACTCTAGCAAATTTACCATCACTGTTCAAAATTCAATGACAAATTCTTTAATGGGAAGAATTGTAATATCCTGAATTTTCTAAAAAAAAATAAATTTTGAGAATAAAATAGCTTTTTGAAAAATTCAAAAAGGTAAATATGGGAATTTTGAAACTATACATTTTGGATTCAAGGAGTCCAGATATGATAAAAATAAATTATATGAATTTTAGGAATTCTCAATAAAATGAAATTTCCATTTTGGATACTCACAAAGTAAAACCCATGTTTTCAGGGTTTAATTTTTGGAAAATTTTGAAAGATCAAAACTTGGGCTAAAGATGCCTAGCCACCACAAATTTATAGTCATTACAAAAATAATTAATTGAACTAATTAGTGTTAAAATTTTATAGCCACCGACAATTGGTGAGCATATCAATTTTGGACCTGAAGTAAAGAAATTGGCAAAGTTACAAAACAAGAAAAATTATAAAGCTTGTCAAGGAAGAAGTCAAAAAGTAATAATTAACTTATCCTTTCCCATTTTTTCCCTCCAAAGTTGATTCCCTTCTTCTTTCTCATGCCACTTTTCTGTTGCATTTCATGCAACAAGTCCTTCTTTTTAACATTGGGGCTTCTCTCTCTACACTTTCTTTCTCTCTATAAGTAAACATCTTAATCCCTCATGTTAGTTTCTTATATTTTTACTGTCGATTCCTCTCTTCTTTCTCTTTAGTTTGATACCAAAATCATGTTAATTCGTTGAGTAAAATCTAAATTATCAATTTCTAAAGCCAACAGCCACTATTCATTTTACTATTCAACCTATAAACTGATACAGATTTTCTGATGTTTTTAGGCTCAGATCTTCTATTTCTAGCTTGTTTTTATAGGCTAAAGTCATGATCTAATGGTATTTGACAATTTAATGCAAGAAAACTCTTGAAAATCCAAGGAATCTAATATGCCTTCTCTTTTATTCATGAACAGTATTGGAGATCTTGGTGGACTATATTTCATTTCTTGTTTCTAGTTATTAAAATGAGTAATTCTTACATTTCTTGTTAATTATAAAATAATTAATTGATGCTGGACCAGTGATTTGTTGGGTATGTTAAAGAAAATAGGTACTGGAAGAATTAATGGTATAAATTAATTTTGATGGGTGTTATTGATATAAGTTTAGTGGTTTGCTTGGAAAGACTTGGTTTTATTATTAGTTCTTCTGTGATTAAGGGTTGGTTAAGTTTACACATGAAGTTTGGTTAAGGAAATAAGAGTTGTCTTTGATGAAATGAGTAGTTGCACCAAAAACTTGTACAAATCTAGGCGTGCAAATAGAATCATGAGCATGACTGTGAACCTAGAAACTAAAAGTTAAATAGAATTGTGATTAGAATCATGAAAACTAAATGTGAAGGCTTCAATTCAACTTGAGGCAAAATAGTTTAAATTGCTTGGTAAAAGTTACAAACTTTCAGGAAGTTTAGAATTATATGCGATGCAAATTGTGAGCAAGATCGAAAACAATGCAAGTCGATTCGAATCGAGCAAAAACAAGCTAAATTTTCAATCCAAATTACAATGGCCTAAAGGCATACTCTGCCTTTGTGATCATAATTGTGAATTGAGAGTAAATAAAGGCAATTCAAATTGTGAAGCCCTAAAGGTGAAAAATATATTAAGATATTTATGGAACACTTATATGTTAATGATGTGTTGCTTATAACTTCTTCTTCATAGTTGTGTAGATAATATGGTTAGGGTTTTGGGAATAATTAAATAATGGAATAGTCAAATAATAGAGTATTAGCTTTGTTAGGAAATGTTAGAAATTGAATAATTAAATTTGAAAATATAAACGATACAAACCTTTGGATGGATAATAATTAATGATGCTATAAGAACAATATTGATGATAATATAAGGATAATGGATTATATACTATGTGATATGAATTCTAGTTAATTTGAGAATCGCACTAAGAAATTCTAAATAGGTAATTTGTAAACCAATATCAATAAACTTATTAATTATCTATACATTGATAATATGGTAATAATCCTGAGAGGCAATAAAATAATGAAACAAGAAAGGTATATTTGTAATTGTGATGGGTTAGGATCCGTGCGATCAAGATTGCAACTGAATATAAATGTTGTGATACCATTATTATGAACATATGACATAGTTATCGTGAATGATGACTTATGATATGTGATATAAATTATATGAGATATGATAAATGATAATTAATAATAATGAATTGTGAAATTTGAACATGATTATCATAAAAAGTGAAACTATTTGAAATCTTGAAATTTCCCTATGATATGGGGAATAATGATTAATGCTAATGAGAAATGATATTGTTTTAAGTTTGAGAATTTTCCCCATGAGACATGAGATAATGAATGATGGTGATAATATGTGATATATGATTATGAAATATGTGATAATGTAAACTTGATGATGTATCTATTATGAGAATGATATCATTGAATACTTGAAAGCTCTTATAAGAATTAAAATGTGAATGATGGGATGTGATTAGAATAATGAATTAGATCCTGAATCTACATATTTTGATATGATGAGTAGGATATGGCTAGCTCAGAGGGAAAAGAATGGGGATGATTGGGATATGACTAGATTGGAGTAACAAAAAGAACCTTGATTGTTACTATTTATTATGTCTATGCACTTGAGTTATCAATTTGTAAAATGCTAAACCACAATATGATGATGTGAACTAAATATGTGATGATTGATGCTAACTATTGAAGCTATAAAATTTATGATCCTTCATAATGTGTTATTGTTAGGTGATGCCACCCAGAGGTTGGTTACTTATGAATTTTGTGAAACACTAGAATTCTATGAATTGTTTATTAAACCTGGCATGGAGTATGAATATATGCCTATGATGTATGTAAGTATCTTTATTTGATGATAGATTCATAAGTTAGGTACAAATTTATCTCACTGAGTACCAGACTCATCCTTTTGTGGACTATTTTTCAAATTCTCAAAATATTGATGTTTCTTCTCCATCAAAATGTAAAGATGGATGCTAAATCTGTTGAAATAATGGCTTATATGTTGACAACCACCATAGCAAGTCTTTAGAAGCATGTAAGGATAGAAATTACTATAGGAACATACTGTTTTGAAAACTTGATAATATTTTAAACACTACTGTTTCTAGGAGCATATGCCTTACTTGGGCTAAGATTTATATAGTATATAAGTTTGCTTATATGTTTTCCTTTCTTTCCATAAACTCATAATTTCTTAACTAACCAATTGGGTTTAAATAGGAATGTTTTGGAAATAGTGAAACAACTATAAACAATAAATGTTAATGGAAGCATGAGTAAAGACTGGTGATTATCAATTAGGAATTGATATTCACATCAGTGAGGACCTAAAATTTTAGGTTATGATATCAGCCTATTCCACTCGAACTACTCTTTCTACCACTTCGTGCTTGTTTTTTTTTTTTTTTTTTTGAGCTAATATCATTTGAGAGGCTTTGATAAATGGCACCCTTAACCTAACATAGCTTTTGGGATCATCATTAATTTGTTACTCCTCAGCTCTTCCCTAGGCTTCCTCTTGGCTTTATCTCCTTGAACTCACACCATTGCACATTCGCTTCCCATGCAAACTTTAGGTAGTTACCTCCACAACTTTAGTGTTTTAGGTAATGCTTCCTTCACAAGCTTTGTGCTCTACCTTTGTAAACTCAACTTCATTGTCTTGATACAAATTCATGTGTCATTGTCTCCATAGCTCTCTCAGCTTTGTCGCCTCTGCAACTTCACATGTCCTACTGCCTTTGTAACATTCAGGTTATTGCCTCTGCAACTTGTGCTTGCCTCACTACCTCTATAGCTTGCATGCACACTATCCTCGCACAGCTTTTGGTTTAACTTATTACCTCTATAGTTTAAGTATGTGCTACCTGTATAACTTGTGCACTTGCTTAGTATTTTAAACGTCTACTTATAGAGATGTCCCACATTTAATGTCCCATTCCATTGATGTGAGACACAAGGCTGATCCTTTAGTTCCAAGGTTGCTTACATTGGGTTCGATCAATCCACTATACTTCCACTATGCAACTTTTGCACTCAATTGAATCTGTTTGGACCTTATCTGAATTGACACCCTTTTAAAAGAAATAAAATTCTCTTATCTTGAAACAACAATAGTAGCTTCCCCATTCAAAAGAGAACTAACTAAAAATAAATGTAAAGAAAACTTGTCTAAAACATATTAAAAATGTTCAACATCAAAATAATTATTCAAATCAAATACTTCATACTATAGCTACTTAATTAGATAATATAGAAACTTTAATAGGAACCATTACAAATTATTTATCTTTTTAAAAAACCTAAAGATTTGAAAGATAAATCACAATTAGAACAACCAATCTTTAAACCCTTCTCTTTCTCTCAAAATGAACTAAAAAAACTTTATGATAGGAAAAAATCAATAATAAATAGTTATTAGAAGAAATCATAAGTAGAATATAAAATCTAACATTTAAAAATTCAATAGCTAATGAGAAAAATGTAAAAGGTGTCAACATAATTTCAAAACATAACATAAATCAAATAAAAATTCAATTTTTAGAAAATCAAATAAATAAATTAGGTGGCACTTATAGTCCTTCAAAATAAGGTCAAAAGTTACATCAAAACTTTTATGCAAGGAATTACTATCCTAGGTCCACCCCTCTAGATATTTAATATGAAGAAAGAAATCAATATTGAAAAAATAATTATGATGGTCAAGGAGTTCAAGAGTGGAATATAGGTGATAAAAGTGCATATGAAATTATCAATACTTTAAAAAATATGACAATGGCTACCACAACCTATAAGATCAAAGGGAATAGTGATAAAGAAACAGCTAATCTTTTTATTGTAAGATTTTCTAGGCAATTAAAAGGTTGGTGGGATTATTTGACTCTACCTGAAGAAAGATCAGCATTGTTTTTAGCTATTAAACCTAAAGTTGTAGATGAACAATTAACTCAAATTTCAGATGTTGTCCATACCTTAATAGAAGGAATAACTAAGTAGTTTATAGAAAACCTTTCTCAAATTCAAGAGAGAGTCTTAGATGCTTTGTTAAACCTTAAATGTCCCACCTTAACAAATTTTAGATGGTATAAGGATTTATTTTTATTAATAGTATATATGAGACCAGATTGTGGCTTAGCCTACTAAAAGGAAAAGTTTATAGCTAGTCTTCCAAAACATTTTTCTCAGAAGGTTAGAGAAAGCTTAAAAAGAGAAAACAATGGAGATGTCCCTTGAAACCAATCAACATATGGTCAATTAATCAATATAATTAAGCAACAAGGTTTAGCTTTTTGAACTGATTTAAAGTTAAAAGCCAAAACAAAAAATAAAGCTAAAATCAATTAAAAAAAAGAGTTAGACACTTTTTGTTAATAGTATGGTTACGAACCAATAATAGAAGCACCTTCAAGTAGGAGAAAATGACAATATAAGCTAAGTAAAAATCAATCCTCAAGAATATTTTCAAGAAAAATTAGTTTTCAAAATTTCCCTTAAAAAGATCAAAAGACACCACAAACTCTCAAAATCTAGAAGATTTAGAAACACTGGTCAAAATATAGTATGTTATAAATGTGGGGAGTTTGGACATTGTAGTTAAAATTGCAAAATAAGAGAAAAAAATTAATAACTTAAATGTAGATGATGAATTAAAAGTTCAACTTCAAAATTTATTAATAAATTCAATAGTTAAATCTAGATATTCTCAAGAAGAAGAAGACGAAGAAGAAGTGGTGTATCAAGAAGAGTCTAAGCCTGTTAATGGTGAAATTTGGTTCATACGGAGAGCTCAAACTTCAGCCAACGGGGAGGGATTCTTATGGGATCTCTGACCTTTATCTGGTTTAAACACAGCAAAATAGCAAAATAAACAAAGAAGAAGGGAAGAGCAAAGAAGGAGACACAGGGTTTAACATGGTTCAGTCAAATCTGAATATCATCAGACCCTACGTCCACGGTAGCGTGATATTATAATGGTGCTTTTACAAAGTTACAACACTCAGGTTCTCTCTTTCAATTTTGGCAGAGTTTTTGCTGGTTT
>JANHAO010010453.1:0-17675 GCA_026873985.1 Saraca asoca
ATGCAATACACGATAAATGCAATATAAGATGAATGTACAACCTTTATATCCAATTCACAGAATGTATAGTCCAGGATGCAATAGAGCTCAATTAAATTGGTCTAGGGCACCCATCCAGACTAACAATAAAATCATAGAATGCTAACATAAATATTTGTCTTTTAGACTGATCTAATAATGTCTCCCATCGAAGTTGGGCAATCCCAAAGTCAACTTGATCAACAATCAAAGTACAAAATGCACTTTATAATTATTTCGATGATCATCCACAAGCATCTTGTAACTAATTAATCACATTGTCAACACTTTGTAGTGTATAATGAAGACACAAAATATATGCCACTTGAATTACCCATTCTCTAGTAATCTTCTCACAATAATTTTGTGTCACAATTTGTTTAAAATTGACTTCGATTATTTAAAAGGTGTATATGTGTGGGATGGGCATCAATGACACTAATGTTAAGTAAACTTATACTATTGCATAACTTTATGGAATAAGTTTATCATAAAATCAACCATTAGATTTAAAATATCAATCATTTAGATCATTCTCACAAAATTTCATATGAATATAAAATTATTCACGAAATTATTCACTATGCCTTCAATAAATTTCAAATTTAACATAAAATATACTTATGAAATATAAGAAAGTTTTAACATTTTGATTATATATATATTATTGATGGTAAAATTTGGTTTGATCCAAATTCAGCCAACCCGGAGAATTCTTTAGGACTCAAACTGCAATCCAATTAAGAAAAGCAAGAAAATCAGCAAGGGCAGGGAAAAAGAGGAAGAACCAGATCAAGATCAGAAGATTTTTAACATGGTTCAGCTAAAACTAGACAGTATCGGTCCTTACATCCATGATAGCTTTTATTTATTTGGTAAAATTTTTATAGAGTTTCAGTATATGTTTTCCAGACTACTTTATAATGATCTCCCTTCCTATTTATATAGGCTAGGAGGTTGCAAATGTAATTACACAATTTGTATTTCTATTACATCAAATAATAAATGTATGTGACAAGTATAGCTTCTACAAATTGACTTCTATAAACTACTTTTTGTGCATGGGCTCTTATCAATTGCTTCTTGCAGACTGGCCTCACAAGTTGGATTTGAGAGGGTGCCTACTCCAGGTTCACCCTCAGTGAGCTTTTGACTAGATGAGATGTTGTGTCTCCCGAGTTAAGATTCCTGATTTGGGGTTGCTGCTGGTCTTTGTTCAGCGAGATCGAGCTCGTGGGCTCGCATTTGGCAATGTGAACTCACACAAAGTGAATTGTTAACTATACGAGCCAAGACTTATCTCTTAGTGAGCTACAGCTTTTGCCTCATTCTGTGCTCTTATAGCTAGCGATTTGATGCTCTTAAGCGATCTTAGCTCTTAAGTGGTCTGAACTCTTTTCTCATTTGGACTTATCTGTTGTTGGGCCTTTGTCAGTCTATTTACGCAATACCAGAAAATACCCATAACATATATCATTCTTCTAATTTTCTAAAATTTTGCATACAAGATGAATATAATGTTATAGAAAAATATGTTATTTTTTTCTAATAAGATAAATGAGATAATATGTGTGTGTGTGTGTGTAGAAGTTGCATTTACCATACTAATGCATGAAATATGTCATTTATGTCATTTCTTTCTAATAAGATAAATGAGATAATTGTAGGACAAGACAAGTTATACTCAAGAGGGGGTGAACTCGGTGTTTTCAAAATTTTTATAAATTTTAAAATTTTTATTAAAAAATATTTGATTTTAGGCAGTCATAAAGATGATTTCAATTTCAACAATCTAAATAGCTTTATAAAGATGTCTGCACTTAGATATAACAAATCAAAACACTTATCTAAAGTAATTCATTCAACTACACATAGTTAATGCATCAAAAAACATATTCATATATAGATATCATTCCTTTTAAGCATTTCAACATCTAACCAAAAAGATAAACTTTGAAACTCAATATATCTAACAATTTTCATCATAAAAAATAGAGCATGTCTATTTTTCAAATATTCAATATCATAAATTCAATAGACCAATAATTTTAACAATAATTTACAGTTTGCAACCCAAATTGATCAATATTAACAAGAATAAGATAATCAACACAATATAAATTATTAGAATATAAAGAGACTAGGGAAAGAAGAATCAAATTCAAAATTTATAGTAGTTCCCCTTCTAGATGCATTCAAAGGCATACATAAACTCTTCAAGTTTTACAAGATCAGACTACTTCCCCTTTATCCCTTCAAGTTTTAATCGGCACTCAAAAAAGCCTTACAATCTCTTTACTTCTCATTGAGCAAATCACTCTGCTCTCAAAGAATTTTTAAGGGATACATTATCATCAAAGTGTTTTTCAAAGGGATACATCATTGTTTTTACAAATCCTAGAGGATTCCTCACCCTTTATCACTCACAAGAAGATTTAGACAATGAATAATTCACAAAAACTTTTTCAAATAGTAGATGAAATAAAAGAAACATCTAGAATAGAAAATTTCACAATGAAAAGCTCAGATCTTGATTTTGATGTAAGAATGAGTAATAAATGACAAATAATGAAGCTTAGGCTTTTTATATATTGTATTTAATGATTTTTAACTTATATAAGAAGCCCATAATGTTTATAGTTGTTTGGGACATTTTTGGATGAAAATTGGTTATTATTTTTTAGATTTAACCCAATCAAATCAACTCAGCCAAATTACAAGGTTCTTTGGCTAAAAACTACTTTGTACGAGTTGATTCGCATGCCCCGAAAACATAATTTCAGACTCAATTTGAAAAAGTCCTAACTTCTTAACCGTTTGAATCAAATGACCTATCGTTGGAAAGCTATTTGAGTTTAGTTTCAAATGGCACTAACTTCATGCCAATATCTTATGTATTTTTTGAAATATTTTGAAAACAACTAGCAAAAGTCAAAAAGACTTGATTGTAAAAACTAATTTTTAGACTCAAATTGAAAAAGTTATAAATTTTTCATATCTTAATAATTTTAGCCAAATGACATGTCCATGGAAAGCTATTTGCATTTATTTTCATATGAAATAAATTTTACAATTAAATCATGAGTATTTTGTCAGACATGATCAAAAGAATGACCAAAAGTCAAAATTAAAAAGACCAAAACTCATATCTTATTTATTTTTGAAGTGTCACCAAGGCTATCTTTTTGAACTATTTTTAAACTATCTAAGAATTTGAAAACATGTTCGAGCTCTGTATCATAAAAAACTATATTTTATAAGAAAATCACTCCTAAAATAAAAAAACTATACTTAATGAAATCCTTAAACTTTTCTTGATACTTCCAAACTTCCAAAATTTCATTCTTCCCTTTCTTCTACACTTTGAGCACATCTCTTTTCTTAAATTTTTTCTTAAGTTGAGTATGACAAAATTTTCTATTGCTTTACTCCAATGCTCGCTCCTTTTCCTTTTGGAAAATCCTATAAAATATGTATAAACTAATTTGTAAACCACATAGTTTGTCTAAGATAAGTTATCATAATGCATGATTTAAATATATAGTTAAAATAAATTAGCGTAAGAATATGCATTATTCATATCAAGTTTGTTTGTTCTTTCTTTGTAAGGACTCTTATCTTAAACTAAAAATGATTGAGAGGGAATCTTTGTTTGATTTATATTTATTAATCATTGCATAATTTGTCTATAAATACTTGCATAAAATATAGCACCTTAACACATGAGGACATATAATATTATTGTAACACTTATTTACCATTATCAAAATTCATTATGTTCAACCTTAGACTATCAATAACATGAGTAGATTACAACATCCACATGGGTCATGTATTGTTCATTACAAGTGTAAATGTAAAAGCACTTATGCATGAAAAAAAAACTCCCTAATTACAAAAATATGTGAATGTTGTAAATATTGATAATTCCTTTATTATTACAAGTGTATGAATGTTTTCTGGATAAAGGTGAAGTAATTTTAAAGATATAATATCTTTGACTATCTTTATCTAAAAATTACACCCCCGATGCTTACAAAAATAGAGGCTTTACCAATATTTTCAACAATATACTCAATTTTAAATAAATTTTATTGTGTATGCAAAATATAATAAGCTTGTGAGTAAGTAGTTCATGTAACAAGAATTGTTTGAAATCTTAAATAAGGTTGGACAAAATACAAATAACTCCTCAAAGTAAAATTTAGTGTCACATAACCCTTCTAATATTTTAAATCTTACAAATAACTTCCTAAAATTTTCAACAAAATTGGAAATGCTAAAATTTTAGTAAAAAAAAAGTAAGTTTCAATCAATTTGTAAGTGAGTTTTCTTCTCAACTAAATTACTACTAACGGAAATTGAGTTTTTAAGGCGTTTAGAGCATGATAGAAAATAAATACTTTGAACAAATTATTACTCAAATTTGGTTCAACTGCATTTAAGAATGTGAGGTTGTGTTTGTTTTATTTTTTCTTTTATTATTTTGTATTTACTGCACTAAAAAAATAATTAGAAAAAGTCATAAATGGCTCATTTGCTTTTTCCTATTTGGATTTTAACGTTTTTAGCCTTTTGAAAACTTTAAAGAAATTATTCATAGGATCTAAAATTTTATGTGATTTTATGATACTAAACCTTAGTTTAGGAAGTTATTTGTATTTTGGCTAATAAATTTTAAAGGTCGAAATCATAACACTAACTCCTTAATTTTTCTTTTTCCTTTTTTTGTAAAGGAAGATATGAATCAATGATTTGGGAATCTGAATCTCCAAATGTTCTAAGAACTTTCAAATCTTTTTCGTGCATTTAATTTAAAAAATTTAGTATGATTATCAAACATGGATTTTATAAAAATGGATGACAGTATAACAAGAGGGGATCAAAATATGAAAAAAAAATTATGGTAGCATTAAAAAATTCATTTTTATTGTCTATTGTATAGGATTTAGGGTAGAAAATAATACCATTTTTAACATTTGAATTTTGAATGAACATGTTGCTCATAAATTTGTTGAAAGCATGCCAGATTTTTCTTTTCTTTTTTTTTTTTTGGGGGGGGGGTAACCAAACAAATACATCAGACAATAAGAAATGAAAAAGGAAAAAATGAAAAACAAAACAAAAAGAAACGAGAGTAAACATAAAGGATGCAAGATTGGACTAGGCTTCGGTTGGTCTAAATTTTGGGTTCAAATTTATATGATAAGTCCATTGGGCTTAATTTGGACCCAACTCGGCCAGAAAAGAATCGGGCCTAACTTAAAGACCTATCTGACTATCTCCAAGCCTCCAGTGTAGTTCGTTCTCCGAGGACATCAGATAAAAGAATACTCAATTGATGTGGAACTCTTTCTAAATTGTAATTGTGATTACAGTTACGGTTACGCTATAATCAATAAAATTATAAACAAATATAAAAAAATATATGTGTTGCGATGCAAAATTACAAAAAATTATAATAACAATGTCTTCTACAACAACAATATTGTGTGCAACATTACAATTAGGACCATAATTTAGAATTTTAAACTCTATGAAACATGAATATGAGTTTCTCTTCTTCATTCCACCTCAAATAAGTAAGTTATGTTAATTACACACATCTCACACTTATTCTATCTTCACTCGAATGACAGCAACGTGGGATTAGGATTGTGCAAAAAGTATTTTCCAATTATATGGAGATTTTGTTTTCTTCTTTGCCCTCCTGGTAGCTGCTAGAACAAAATTGTAGCAGTCAGGTTTACCTAAAGTTCTTAAACACTAATCATGTGACCATAATCATATATTGATAATGTTTCATGATCATGAGTTTGTAGCCCACCGATTACTCCTAAGATCAAAGGTTTAAGCCCCTGGTTTTGGCAAAATATATGCCAATTACCCAAGATACAGCCATATGCCAAGTGCTTGGCGAGTCTACTCAATTAGTATAATCTCCTTTGAAAATATAGTTGATGGTGCTACACAAGATTTGACTTATCTTAAAGTGCACCTTTTTGTATTTTTAAATAGTAAAGTAAATCATCGTTGTTGTTGATGAGAATATCAATGGAACAGAAAATTACAAGTTTAAAAATTATTTTTCAACTACTTGTTATTTATAAAATTTTAATATGTTGATTTTCCCATTAACAGTTATAATATATACTTTTATTTTCTAAAATGCATCTTATATTTTGAATAAATTAGATCAGTGTTTTATATAATAAAATAGACGTGATATCATTAAATATAGGTTAAATTACTTTGTTATTTTCTATAATTTTATTCTATTTCTAATTAAATATTTCTTATCTTTTTTTGTTAGATTTTTACTAAAAATTGACCAATATAGACAATAACTTATCAATGCATTATGAAACGAAAGATAAGTGATATATTATTTTTTAAAAAAATAAAATAATTTTATAAAATATCATAATTACCTCTAAATTATTTGTCACTTAAATAGAAATTGAATAAAAACACCACATCAATAATCTCGTTAAATTACATATAAAGAGTGTTATTTATGTGTACCTATTACTAATAAAATAACATAAGATATCTAATTAGAATGAAAAATAAGTATAAAAATACAATTCAAAATTTTTAAATTATAAAAACCTTATTAGAAATTGACAAAAGCTATAAGATTAATTTAACCTTAGATATATGTTACATAATTTCAAATTGCCAATAGCAACTATTATTGCAGTTGCAGTGATCTCCACAACAACAATTTTTCCCGATTTTGCTTTTAAATGATCATATATTTTTTGCAAGTTTGTTAATTACAATGAATGATAACGGTGTAATTTAGACCTATGATTGGCTATAAAGTTGGGGGCTTGAATTTTACAGATTTTATTTTTCAACAAGTTTGAGTTTCCTGTATTAAAAATACAAAATACATAACTACAAAAATGGGAGACATGACAAGGAGAGCTTGTAATCACACATATGCAGGCATGATTATGGTGACATTGCAGGCTGGTCTGCTCTTATTTCTCCCTTTCACTAAATTGTCTTTTGGTTTGAAACTCTGTTGTCAAAAGGGAACATCAAAGTTAAGCCTCTCTCTGTACATTTACAAGCTAGCTACCACCCCAAGCCTCTCTAACTTGAGCTCGTGCACTTTGAAGATGTTCTTGGAGCTGCAATAATAGATAAACAATATTCAATATTTTATTACTAATTAATTAATTAATTAATTATACTATGTGAATAATTAGAAAGGAAAAAGGATGAAGAATAAAACATATAATTACCTAAGCCAATAGCCTCTGAGCTCATCATCAACCTGATTCTTCTACATGATTCAGCAAACATTCTGAAAAATAAACCAAAAGACAATTTCAACAAAGGAAATAATAAACAATTTTTTTTTTTTTAAAAAAAAAGAGTACAAAGACAATTAAAAAGGAGGTGATAAACTACAAATAGAAAATTTTCAAGGGCAAATTAGGGAACTTACTTCCAGGGTACATCCCCAACCAACATCCAGTCTCCATCCTTATCCTCGTAGGTAGGCACATATTCAACCCCATTCCCAGTGTCCACAATCTTCCTCCTCTCATTCAAATCATTTCCTGTAACACAGCAAAAAGACCAAATTACCCTCATGAAAGACACCGAAATCACACAATATAGATATCATATGATTAATCTGCTAAATCCATGTCTCAATATTCATATTAAATTTATGTTAATTATATTAATTATTGATATTAATAATTAATTGTACGAATATAACATTATTATGATTATAATGTCATATTATATTTATTCATAATTATAACTAGAATCATGAGATGGAAGAGATACATACGAATTGTTAAGCAAGAAAACATAGTCTCTAAAGCCTTCAATAACTGCTCATAACTCTCATAAACTTGAAGATCCACTTTTCTCAAATACGGAGCTCCGTCTACCGCCACCTTCACATACTTGCAGCTCCTCGTCACATTCTTCCTACTCCCCCTCACCGGAGGCCACCCCACCATTTGTGCCCTGCTCATCATCACACACGGTCAAAACCCAATTAGCTTTAATTAAATAATCTCAGACAAAATAAGCAAAACACATATGGTTCCGAAAAAAAAAAAGGGAAATTATAAATTAATTCTTACTTTGGAGCTGAGAATTTATTTTCTGATTGCTCAGAAACTTGGTTGGTAGTTCTGCCTAAATTAAGATCAACGGTCTCAGAGAAGCCGCGTTTCGTGCCGGTTTTGGTCCCTTGAGACTCGCCGGGGAGAGCCAAGGTGAGCTCGGTCTCCTTGAAGTTCAATTCAACGACGTCGTTGGACTGCGCCGCCGACTGTTTGCTACTTTCCGGTAACATTTCTTCCTCTGAAACAGAGTCGCGCGTTGCTACAAATTTCCAACGTTTGGTGGCGTTGCTAGTTGTCTTCTTGAGGAGCTAGCTGGCTTTTGTCTTCTTGACCTTCGAAAATAATGCAGTCCTTTATATTGAGAGAGGGGCAAGGGGGTTTGGACAGCGAACGTGTTGGACCAGCAGGAATCCGACACGTGTAGGGATAAGAGAGGTTAAGATACATCCGTGTAGGTGAGTGTACGTGACGGAAGCTGTGCTAGTGATTTTGATTGCTTGGGAGTTTGGATCCACAGTACTATTGACTTGCAAATTGGGATACATGATGAGGCAAGAGAGAATGTGTTACAGAAGATTAATTTCACTTTTTTAAACGAATCGGAATGCTCCACGTGTACACCTGACTACTTATGACAAGGTGCATAAAAAAGGCGAAAAGAAAATTAATGTGGAGATAATTGGTGACAAGCTATACTGTACACGTGGACGGAAACTACAGTATATGGCATTGCCTCAGGTACTGAGCTACACCCAAACAAAACCTCATCTGACCTCGTGGTTAGAAGGTGAAAAAAATCAAATTAAAAGAAAAAATTAAAGAGACGAAGAAAACGGGCCGAGGCACGTGGGGCCTACATGTTTCAGCTTTTAAGTAGGGGGTCCCACGCACACTCATGTGACCATGTTTGTCTGTCGGTCAAGGTTGATGACGACACCTTTCACATAATTCTTTTTGAACTACCGTCACGTGTCCGTCTTGCCGGTTGTTTGATCGGAACCCAAGTGTCGATGTCGGATCACGTCGAGCCAGGATTTTCGGGTCTCCTGTTGGAACCCGTGTGCGCGGCGCGCCTCCCTTGAAAATATATATTGTGTGCCAATGTTAATTGACCTTTCAGTTCATTAAAAATTCAATTTTTTTCTCTGCTTATTGGTAGAATTTTAATGTAAATAATTTAGTCTGTAATATTCCTTTTGTTCTCTCAGATCAGTTCAGTTCAATTAAAGAATATTATAAATTAATTTGTTAGAGGAAATTAAAACAATGAAGGGATCTCTCATTTATTAAGTATTTGATAGTTATTTGTTTTGTCACATGAAAATCTTTCCTTGGAGCAGACTATTATCTTATTTTCATATTCTATTTCATGCCTATTTATATTTATATTTATATTATATGAGTGAATAAAGAGAAAAAGAATAGTTTTGTTAAATAAAAAAATTATTTCTCTTCCTTTTTTTTTTACCATTAGTGATGGTTGGATTAATATTTGCATATCATAATTAATTTATCTTTCTCTGGAGTAGACTGTCATCTTTATTTTCATATTTTATTTCATGTCTATTTATTTTTATATTATTGAGTGAATAATGAAAAAAAATAGTTTTACTAAATGAAAATTTTATTTCTATTGCATTTTTTTATATAATTAGGGATGTTTGGATTAATATCTCTATATCATAATTAATTTATCTTCTAAAAACATGTATCAAATTTTTTCACAAGTGAATATTTTTAAAGAATTTTTATTAGAAGGATATTTTTTATTCCCTGCAATTAGACAAAATACAAATAAGATTTTGTACCTTGAACTCTTAATTTCATATGTAACACTTCAAAAGAAAAAAAAATAGAGACATAATTGATGTAAGATGATGTAAGACATAATTAGAGCTAACGAACAATTGATTTGATACAAAATGATTCTTGCTTGGAAAAGAAATTGTGATGATTAAAGTGATTGACATTAAGCATGAATTTCCCGTTTTCTTCGAGAAGGCACAATGATGGACTTTGAATGTGAATTCATAAAATTGATCAAAGTTCAAACATTGTACTTCAAATGATGTTGTTGAACAAAGACCTAAGATTAGTAATGGGTGGGTGGGTCGTGTTGAAATTTGGTTCCTTTTGGGTCCAGAAATTGAAGAAACTGGCAGCCATGTCTCTTTTATTATAACACTATGCCCCATTTCAGGCATAAGATACCAATTTCTATTTTAACTTTTAGCAATCAATGGGAAAAAAGGAAACACAACAGCATCAAAGTGGAATGGGTATTGTCAAGGGAACCTTTTCCAACTTGTAGAGAGTGCCGTATCTCTCATCTTTGAAAAAAAAACACTCAAAAGCAAAAAGAGAGACAAAGAGATAAGAACTCTTCCTTTGCGGATAAATTTCATTATTTAAAAATTATGTTAAAAATAATTATTTTAATTTATTTGTAAATATTTTTTAATATGCTTTAAAAATATATAAAATTTAATTAAAAAATAAATTTTGATAGTATTATACTAAATAAAATGTTAGATTAAAAGTAAAATATTTGATATACCATGTATTTTAAGTCAAATGAAATAAATCATAATTAAATTTTTAATAAATTTGATAAATTTTATAATGGCACTAATGTAATTAAAATAGAAATCGTAAATGAAATGAAATCCTTTTTTAAATTAAATTCAAACATAATTTTAAAAAAAATTAATTAAAAAATAAAATAAAATATTATTTTTAACCATTCTAAAAACTAAATTAGTTTCTGCTTATTGAGAATTTCTTATATGCTATAACTATAATATTTTTTTTTACTCAATAAATAAAAGTTCATTATTAGTTTTGTTATCCATTTGCTAATTTTGTTATGTACATTAAAAATCTAATTTTTTAATTTTCAAGACATCAAAATCTACAAAATTGACAATTTATATTTATTTATTAGGTGGAGTATGGAGTTATATTATAATTAAAACATACCAAAAGTTATCTGCTTATTTATGTCTTTGCACTTTCTTCATTCTTTTTGATGTTTCTCCTTATCTGTTATTTAATAAAATCAAGAATGTATTAATATTTTTTTTAAAAAAAATGTACTCTTCTTATCTCTATTATATGCTCAACTGCTGTGTGTATTAATTGACTTTTAACAAAATATAATTATTTTTCTATAATTGAGGTTATTTAATAATTTTTTAATTTTTATATGTATATTTTAAATGAAGATAAGAAAAAGTGAATTAATTTTCTAAGAGAAAAATATATAATTTTTTTTATTGAACTTCATATATAGATTTGTGGTGGATTTACAATAAAAACAAAATTGTTGGACCATACGATAAAATAGTTTACTTCTCTTTTGACTATCATAGAATTCAAATATGATGCTAGACTAGAAAAACTTAAAATTCTAATATATAATCCATTAAGTCAGATAAATATCAACAAAAATGAATGATTAAATTAGTGGAAAAAGCCAAAAATAACTTATTATCATTTGAAAAATTGGCACTAAAAGAGTTGAGAAAGATCAAAATTCAGTACATCCTAATGGCTCAATCCTGTACTTCCTCTTAAAAAGGGGGCAAACTGATAGCACAGCTGGACCATTTCCGTCTTATTATAGTGTAATAAAGGCGTAATTGTACAAGTAGTTATACTGAAATTAGCTTTGAATTGGTTCACATGGGTGTCCATGAGAACAGCTAGATAGGCTTTATGGTTACCCTAAAGTTCATCAAGACAGAAACCTGTAGGAAGCTAAGATCGATAGTACCTTGCCTTGCCAAATTAACTATAAACGACATCTAGCAATTACTTACAATGTTGAAGCCCATGGCCCTATATGCTTTACACGCCATTTTCTTTGTTTCTCTTCATACCTTGATTTGAGAGAATGCATATTGCATTCTATCTGTTTGGAATATTTCTTCTCTCTCTCTCTCTCTCTCAAAAATTAAAATTGAGAAAATTTTTTGCATGATGCATTGTGAATTTAACATGAGAGATTTCTCTTTCAATAAGTAGAAGAGTGAGAAATTATTGTATAATAACACAGTCTAAATAAACTTATTTAGATTGTGACTGTTTAACAATATTAATAAGAAAGTTAAATGATCCAAATTTAAACGATCAATTCATGATATTGTGAGCAAAATTTAAAAGGATGTTTGGTTTCAAGAAAAATTTCACGAGATAAAGCATAAAGATCATTGGTGACATAAAGCCACGACCAAACGACTAAAAATTTCAGGTCAATCAACTTAGGTTGTAACTTGGCCGCCAAGCTTATTGAGGATGAGATAGCCTTTGAACAATTTCATGTAAGCTGATATATTTAGATACACACATACAAATAATGTAATTATATCATCAATCATAATGTAAGAATCTTACTCACTCTAACAATATGCCATAAAGACATGGATACTTCTTATTTGTCTAAAAGCATACTAATTGACATAAACGACATCTATATAAACTCTCAGATATCCTTTTTACAAATATATTCTCATTACTAATACTAAAGCTCTACTTCTGGATCTAACTTAGACGTCGAAGTGTACCATGCAAACCATTCTCGTTGTATATGACTGATATTATTCTTTGCACAAATCATCTTTTCACCATTCGCCACCCTTTCAATTAGTTTGTTCTAATAGAGTAGTTTCATGTAGATATAATTTACTATGAACTTGATGTAAGATATAGACAGATAATAAATATAAATTTTATGCATATAAATGAGTTCTACAAGTCTTATGTCTATATGTTTCTTTAAATTCACAATAAATTAGGGTCATGTAAATTTCCTTTTCAAAAAATGGATATAATGAACTAGGTTTCAAGAAAAAATCCATATATAGATCTGATTACTATAAAATTAATGAGAAAAATAGATATAATACTTACGAGATCCATTGAGATATATATATATATATATATATATATATAAAAGATTCATAGATAATATTGTATAAATCAGTTTCACGTGAAAAATTTTCCCCTTCAAGACACTTTTTTTGTTATGCAAAAGAAACAATCAAGCAGCATTTTGTGATTGTTAGCATTTTGAGGTAAACAAGATGACAAGAGATGGGAATTTGATTAGAATCTTGTTATGTATTAATTAATTCCAGAATAAATTACCAGAATTGACCAAAATGTTGCATGGATGCAGTTACTTCTTTCTACTTAGTCCTTCCACTATTCAGTTTCAACTTTATCACATGGTAGTTGCAAAAATATAAGCACACAAACTGTAATTAATTTGAATCGATTTCCAATAAAATTTATATCTTATTCATCTAATTAACTACTCTCTTACTTCTCTTAATTTGTTATTTATTCAGTAATTAACAACTCTTTTATATTATTATTATTATTCACATGGATGGAAATAAAATTTTAATTGGAAATATAACTTACAAAATTAAAATCAGTGACTAATAGAGACATGTCTTATATTCAAAGAATGTGAATTGAATCAGCAATCCATGTATTCAAAGTTCCAACCCACTGTTTCAAATTAATTAATTTGGAATAAAGATAGATCCTTATTAGCAGCACCTTTTACAAGGAATGGTAGAATCAAAATGTAATATTTTTTGCTTTAATTGTGGAAAAGTTAAATGATTTGCAGGCAGACAATTTAGATCCCGAGAACATTTCAAAGCCATGCGTGTAGCTTAATTATCAAGTACTCATGCATCTGTTTATGTTTTTAATATTATGATTAACATAATAATACTGACAAAAGCCATATATTTAATTAATTGTTAAATGTAAAATTAATTGTCTTGATTAGTGGTTTTATGTTATAAGCAGTATTATAGATGCTCTGACGGCATCCAACTACATTATGTTGGGATTAATTTATAAATGTCGGGTTAGTTAGTCTAAATAGAATCAGGATTAGAATTGATAGATAGGTGATGTTCGAATACGGATTAGATTCTGCACCTTGAATTAAGATAAAGCTCTCGATTTTGATGCTCTATATAATCACATGTGCATCCCTTGTGAGAAACATGTATATATTCAGTTCATGAACTAAACATTCTATCACCAGAAATTTTTTGATCGATAAAAAGTTAAATGAAAAGTTATCTTTGTAGAAAATATTGTATGAGTGAGTTGCCTGATTGACAATTAATTAATAAAATAGAGAAGTCTTATTTCCCATGAATTGGAAAAGTTGCTTACTTATTATCTTTTAGATAAGAAAAACTTTTTATGAGAATTTTTTGATTCTCATGATCAACCAAATAATTTTAAATATTTCTCGAGAAATTTATGAGGATTTACTTTATGGGAAACTTAACTTTTCATAAAAATTTAAGAATTATTTAATTCACAAAGAAAGTGTTAAAAGTTGTTTAGTTGACATTCAATAAGTAAAACTTTAAAAAAATAAGTTTTTATATAATATTTGGTTCAACTATAAATTTCATATCAAATATTATCAAAATAATTGGTTAAAGTATATGTTACAGAAAAGTTATACTCTTTTGCCAAGATTATAGATAAGTTTTTAAAAAAATACACTTGTCCTTATTTAAATTTTATAATGATAGTTTTATATTTTTATTTTATTAAAATACAGAAAATAAAACTTATTTAGGGGATAACAAAAGTAATTTTTCATATTTTATAGGAAGTAAAATTTTTCTCATTTTTTAATTAATAACTAATCAAATAATTTAAATATTTTTTACTTTCTTGAAAATTATATATTTTGTGAAACTTTTACAAATCAAACAATTTTTTACTTTCTGCATCAACTAAATGACTTATAGATATCGCCTTGTTTGAATATGAATCCCTCAATTTCTTTGAGAACATGAATTTTGGAGAAAAATAAATATAATTTTTTTTATTGTATAAATGAATTGAAGTGTTAAGTCTTTAGTAAAAAAAACTGTAAATTCTAAAATATAAAATTGTATTTTTCTCTCCTTAAAATTGAAAAAAAAAATTAATACTGCATATAAGAAAGTGAGGAAATGCAGATCCCTCGTTGCTTATGATGGCATAAAAGTTTTTTTTTTTTTTTTATGTTAAACAATAAGACATTATTGACCTAGATTAAGTTGAGATGCATATGGTTTAGATCCTCCTAACAATAATATTATTAATTATCTTGAGTTCTCGGTAACTAACCAAAACTGGGAAATTCTTGATTATTCTAAATCCACGTGATTTGTAGACTCAAACAACTAAAGTCAGTATACTTAGTGATGTAGCAATCCGGATATTCTTTCAAAAATTATTTTTTTTTTAGTGTTTTAAATGTGGACAAATCGTTATATGTATATTAAATCATTTGTAATTTCTATTGAAATTTCTTAATTGGTTGGACTGTAGGAATTTATAAACATAATAAGGTTAGTTACACATGATAGTTTATCGAGTTCACTCTGATAATCAAATCAGTATTTTAACAGAATTTTAATAAATATGTAAAAGATGATTTGAGAAATGAGATACCTGTTAATATTTATGAGTGTCAAATGTGTTAATTAACGTACTCTTAAATGAATGAAGCTATCACGTGTTTGTAGCATACTAATAACATTAATGAGAATCTTGTCAAACGGTTGCTGGTGTTAAATTATTCATGTAAATTTGATTACGCTTTTTGTCATGTGTTAGTTAAACGATTAATTTGCGAAATTCTTGATTGATTAAATTGATGCCTCAAGTCATTTGACTGAATGTGATGGTTGATCAACTAGAAATAATCTATGCTAAATATTAAATCCTCATATAATCTAATCAATCCGATTACATGTCAAATGATCAAATATACCATTTTAGATTATGTCATATATTATTACAAAAGTTAAAATTATATATAATAATACATTCTTTCTTATTTACTTAATAATATACCCTTTTATAATTGGTTAAACGCAAGAGTGTCAACAAAACCTCCACATCAACGGAGAAATGTTCCAATGAGTTGTTTTACTATAAAGGCTAACGCACATAGTTTCATTAGGTGAAAGAAATGAGCTTTCCTATTCATATTCTTTCCATTTCCGTCTCTTTCACCCTAATTTATTTGAATTCAATGGATCTTACACACTATATATATATATATATATATATTAAAGTGATGAATCCAAAAAGTAATAGTTGTAAAAATTTTTTATACAATTTCTCATACTCTATATATATCATATAATTTATTTTAAACCGTACAAATTTAAAATAAATTATATTTTATGTGTAAAATATAAAATAGATATAAACTAAATTGTGCAATTAGTGCTACTGAAAGATCAGCAAAAAAAAACAAAAAAAAGGTAATGAAAGATGCAAGAGGAAGGAAAGGACATGATGTGGTAGCAGAAAGCGAAAATGGATTGACAATATATGTCTGCCATATTAAACAGTAAATTGAAAAGGAAAAAAGATACATATAGCAAAGCATTTATATAAAACTATGAGTAGTTTTCCTCATCTAATTAACATGTTCCTACATGATTCTTTTTCATAACATTAATAGAAGTCGGATTCATACAATTTGTTTCCTCAAAAGTAATAAAACGACAACATCCATTGGAATGGACAGTACGTGTACGACATTAATTAGAACCCTAATTTCCTTTCTTTTCACTTATCGTCTTCCGAAGCTCCATTTGGATACCATTTTGGGCTCACTCCAAATCCCTTTGCTTCCGATCTCTTCATAATCCTCAGCCTCTTGCATGACTCAGTAAACATTCTGCAAAAATTACCACTTATAATTAACCATATGTATTGCAAATAACAAAAATTAATGCAATTATCGTATTCTTAAATTTTTATAAACTATAATTTCATCAATTTGTTTGCTGTAGATTGTACCATTAAATTATAATTTAATTTTTATTTACTTGTATTTTGTGTCCTTAAATAATATTTTTATTTAATATGTAATAATTCCATCAATTTTAAATAAAAAAATTACACATATAAACAAAATGTTAAGGTGTAAATCATAATTTAAATATTTTTTTTTATCTTTTATATCAAATATAGATAAATTAAATTTAACCCATTTCATAAATAGATAAAATATATTTTTTCCTTACATTATATTCTTATTGGCATATGCTTATTTGGTTGTTTAATATTAAATTTCGAAGTTATAATTATGATTTTTTTTTCATGAAACATCTGATCATCCTTGGAAATGTGGCCAGCTAAAAAGCTTTTTGTTTACTTATTTAAATTATTTTTTGTTTACCTTTTTTTTTTAATTTAAAATGCATGTAGCAATAATGGCCTTGCCTTTTTCTGATAGGCCATTATTGATTATTTTTCCCCCAACCCATTTTGATTTGTCCAGCCCAACATTATAATGAAGTATATATTCACGCATGTCGGCTATATGTGGTCCAAGATATATACGAATTTGTGAAATATTCATATTCTTACATCAATTTTCACAAAACTCCAAACCACCCCCCCCCCCAAAAAAAATCCCAACAAAAGCTGATGTCCCATTGATTTACTATCTTTGTTAACTAAATATTATAATCAATTCCTAATATATAGTTTTTTTTT
>JANHAO010010454.1:0-17697 GCA_026873985.1 Saraca asoca
ATATCTAAATGCACAGAATGTATAGTCTAGGATGCACTAGAACTCAATCAAATTGGTCTAGGGCACCCATCCAGACTAACATGAACACGTAACGATCGAGGCGCTGGATTGATGTTGTCTTCTGACCCTCTCTCGAGTGTGGGGCCCGTTACAAGATGACTTCCCTCCCGCTTGAGGTCGTGACCCTAACTTGCCGAGCATTTCTCATGTCCGGAGGTGAATTCGATTCGTCATCCTCACTCCTAATTAGATGGCGGTAGCGCCCATAACCTGCTCTTATTTACAATAGAAAATATGGAAATAAAAAGGTTGATTAGTTCGTCGAAAGCAAACTATACCGAAACTCTACTACAGACCCCCTACTCTATAGGCCATGCACACCCAATGCCATCACACCGATGAATCTAGACTCCGGTAAATGGAAAATATGCTCCAAAAGGAGAAATAAAATGACAAGAAACCTAGACACATATAGGGAGTTCTGGAACCTACTAGTGACACGACTATCCTACTCTAATTTGAAACTGGACATTTGAACCCCTTCTATTCACCGGCATTACCAATCTCTTAATTAATCAGACAATATCAAACCCCTAATCTCTTACAAAGGAAGAACAGTGTGCAAGATGCAAAGTTAAGGGGAACGTACCGTAATTGCTGGAGATAGGAAGTCTAGAAGAAATAGGGAACAGCTGCAAGAACAAGAGGAATGTGGTGGAATCTAGTGGCAAAGGAACAGTGATGGCAGCCAGAGAGACAAATGGGGTGAGAGTGCCAGAAGACTAAAACTTTTTTTCAAATGACTAAGTGAGAGGGAGAAGGAAGACTCTCTTGGATTAAAAGAAGGGACATAACCCTGCTGTTAGATCAGAGGATATGATAGTTACCTACGATTCGATGGTCTAGAAGAATTAGCAGCCAATGAATGATGGTACAGCATATGTGCGCTAAAAGCTAAAAACCATAATTACCTACCGTAGTTGGGAAACGAAAAGCCATGCGTGTAGGATAAACAAGAAAACAAAGTGGTCCATTAGAATCACGCATCATGGAATACTAGGGCCAAACACACATCTCGCATCCAAGTAATGCGTTAAAAAAATGTAGAACTCTTACGCAAGCTGTGTCTAAGTAATTTGCTTGCCCCGCATAGAATTCTTGTCCAGAACGACCTTACATCCAAGTAATGTGTTGTAAGATATAGAATTCTTGTGCGGGTCAGGGGACTAAACATACATCTCACGTCCAAGTAATGCGTTAAAAAAAACGTAGAATTCTTGCGCGAGCCAAGTCCAAGTAATATGCTCGCCCCACACAGAATTCTTGCAAGGAATGACCTTGCGTCCAAGTAATGCATTATAAGACATAGAATTCTTGCGTGGGTCAGGGGCTAAACATACATCTCGCATCCAAGTAATGTGTTAAAAACAAAGAATTCTTACGCAAGCCACCTCCAAGTGATATGCTCACCCCGCACAGAATTCTTGCGCGGATTGACCTTGCGTCCAAGTAATGTGTTGGTCACACAAAATTCTTATGCAAGTCAAGGGCAAAATGAAGATCTCATGTCCAAGTAATGCACTAATCATGCATAGAATTCTTGTGTGAGCCACATCCAAGTAACGTACTAGCCCTGCACAGAATTCTTGCACGAACAAGCTTAAGACCTTACGTCCAAGTAATGCGCTAATCACACGCAGGATTCTTGCGTGAGCCAGCATAACCGATTAGCAATGTGGCACATATCCTTTAAATGAAATTTTGTTGATTAAAGCCAATTGGCTTGAATTTTTATGACAAAGGGTAATTATCCTGTTATATACTTTACACAATAATTGTTCAATGGTAATTTTGCAGACGTGAATCACGTTGCCAATAGTGACTAAGTCCAAGATCTGTACAAAGCTTCCCAAAAGCCAGGAAAAGAAACTGTGTGAGGGAGTTATGTGCAAAAGACTATCCATGTCCCCAAAACCTCTGCAACAAACAATTCACATCCTGAGAAGACTTCTCCAGAAGACAAACCATTAAGGGAACGAAGTACTCAATCAGGGCATCCATCAAACAACTCCACAAGGAAGGCAAACCTCACAAGTCCTTATAAACTTACCCACGTTCATCAAATGATCCAAGAGACATCTAGTTGTTCCAAATCAAGCAGCCCATGAACTATGGAGACTGCCACTTTGACGATCGAGATAATACACAAGAAAAAAGGCATGACAAGAAGCATGGGGAATGAAAGTTTGAAAAGATGAAAATGATAACATTGCACATTGAATCATACAGTAAATGTCAGGTAGAGTCTTTAACTATTTATTGGCAACTCCCAACTCGTGAGGAGAGCTAAGAGTTGGGGGGCTTATGTTATATGAAATTTTTGGGAGCATGTTGTGGATCGGCTAAGGTCTGTTGAGAGAACAAGTTAGTCTGGTAAAAGTCCAAGTCAGAATCAGGTGCCACTGAGCGAGAACCCAGGATCATCAAAGATGAACCAAAGATGTCTCACTTTCCTCCGAGTGGAAGAACACATCTCGTTGAGGGATCCCCCAACCCTTCAGCAAGAAGCCCACAGTCTTCAGAAGAGCAATTAGATGCTGGTTACAAGGTCGTACAGAACTATCATCTCACTCAGCTCCCAACTTGCCCACTCGCAACAGCAACCTGTACAGAGCCCAGCCAATCACCTGATGTATCCATCTTTTGTTAACAATTCAACCTCTAAACTTACGCATCAGCCTCCCAGAAATTCGACAATGATTTACCCAGTATTAATTATTCGATGCCAAGCATTAAATGCCTGGAACGGTGGAAGTAATCATTCCACTATTTACAAAATTATACTTGTAACCCTTCTCCCTTCTATAAATAGGAGGAAGAGGTCACCATGTAGAGAATAATAAGAAAATACATACAGAAACTCTGCTAACATAGAGAGTAAGCACTGTTCATTGAGAAAAGGCTCCATTGTTGTATACACATTTTGTAAAAATCAATCTCTCATAGAGATATAAAATATCAACGTAAACATAGGGGCCAAACTGGCTTTAGCCGAACTACAATAAACTCTTGCCGTCGTTGTTTCTTCCTTTCTCTCACTGTCTTCCTTTTACCTTTTTTCTACCATATCAAGCTTACAGTTAAGGGTAACACTGAACTCAATTAGTTAACTGGATTTTTGTGTCAACAATACCCATTGCAGGTGAGAGTTTTAGGTGATAGTAAGTATAATGATAAACAACAATAAAAATGGAAAAAAAAAAAGGAAACTAAAACATTTAGGGGCATTTGGTTCAACCTATATAACTAGAGAGGTATTGAAATCAAATAAGAAGAAGTAAAAATAATGATAAGAATTATTTTTTAATTTGTTTGATTCAGTGTGGGAATGGAATCACATTGTTTATGATAGTCAATGGTGGCAGGAGACGGTGGTTGGTGGTCAAGGGCGATAGGTGTTAGTAAGCATTAACCAATGATAGTAAGTAGTGATAGACGGTGGTCAATGTCAATAAATAATAGTGAACAATAGTTAACAATGATAGATAATAGTAAATAATAGTGGTCAACGGTGAAAGGTGTTGGTGGTAGTGAGCGGTGGTCAACGATGGAAGGAGATAGTAGATGATGGTTAATAGCAAAAGATGGTGATGGATGGTGGTCAACAATGGTATATGGTAGTGGGCAATGGTTAACAATGGTAATGGTGTTGGACAGTGGTCAATGGTGGTAAGTAGTGATAGGCAATGGTCAACGACAAAAGATAATGATGGGCGATAGTCAGCGACGGTAGGTGGTGGTAGGAGCTTCACAAAGTAAGAAAAAGAAAAATGGAGGAAATTGTTTTTTTTTTTTGTAATATGATACCTTAAGTGAGGGAAGAGTTTCAAATGGGAGGAATTCATTAAGGTCATAATGAATTTTACTACATGTGAACTAAACACTTAATAAAATAATTAGATTTTTTTATTCCATTATCTAACCTCTGAAATTCTCCAACCAAACGTACCTTTAGGTTGATTCAACTAGCAAAATTTATTATTTTCAATTACTTTATATCATATTTAAATTTTACATAAAAAGATATATAAATAGCATTAATAAACTTTTAAAAGATAAGTGGTATATCTTACATTGTGATGAAATAATTTATCATATATCAAATGAAGACTTTAAAGTGATTTGAGTGTAAACATAAAAGAGTTTGTGTATATGGCTTGATAATAATAATAGCTTATCACTAGTTTAAGAGAGAAATTTAAGCAGTAATTATTCTAATGAATACAAAAAAAAAGGGTGGAAATGATGTTGTAAAGTAAATTCTAAAATCATTAGTAAAAAGAGTATGGTTTTACCCTGTAATGTTATTCTCCTAAAAAATCTGCAAGTGGGTTCATCTTCTGAGATATTTTTCACTTTTAAAAAGCTGACATAGGAGGAAATAGAATTGGTTATTAGAATTTGAACAGAAAACTTATAAGTTAGGTAAAACTCCAGACAGTTCCAGAGATTGCTTAATGGAAGAGAGCATTTCTAAATTTTTCGGATGCCTCTACTTTAAAACCGGGATCTATTTATAAGGAAATTTACATTTTGCTATTTGTTATAGTTTTGGCCCCATGAGGTTATAGTGACATATTACAGTAGACTAATAATGACATGTTACAGTAGACTAATTTGTTAATTTGTCTGTCATTCTAAAAATATTCTGATTCTTTTGGCAGGTTATTTATTATTTTTGAAAATATTCTGATTCCTTTGGCAGGCCCTTTAATTTGCATTTGCATTTGGTTGCCATTTGAATTTTATTTGCCGACACTTTGTCTTGTTTCTTTTTGTCGACATTTGAATTTATATTTGAATTTGTCTCTCATTTGAATTTCATTTTCACTGATCAGTCATTACTAAGATTAATCCCCAAACAGTCACCTTAATTGGATTGGGCATAATCCTTTGCTTCTTCTAAGTCATTAGAAGCACAAGATTCTACTTCTTTAGTATTTGTGAGTTGTTAGAGGATTTCTTACAACTTCAAGATATACTCTTGTTTAGAAAAGATTGAAGCTAGAGAAGCTACAATTTGTGATTTATTTTGGAAGAATTGTTGACTTCCTTCCTTTGCATTTTTGTGGAAGTGTGGATTTTCTTGAATCCATTTTTAGATCTCATAAGTATGTGCTTTGCTGGCATACTTATATGAACTCCACCATTTCACAGAAAGCTTCCTCTGTAATATGGGCCATTTGGACAAGGCATTTTCTTTTGAATACTAATACTCCCATGAAAAACACCATAAAAGTCCAATCTTTGAGAAAAAAAAAAGAAGAATGGAAAAATTTTTGTGATTAAGATTATCAAAATAGGATTTGAAAGTATTCCATTCTTCTGAAACCTTTTTGGGAAAAATTTCAGGGATAAGACCATAAATATCCCACCACCTAAAAAACTAATTTGGGAATTTATATTTTTTGTTTTGGTTGAAGAAAAATAACTGAGAGTCTTTTTAATTTTTATTTTGATAAAATATGGCATTATATCAAGCCTCTTGATAATCCCAGTATATATAACCATATGGTTTCCAAGGGATTGAAAACTTTTTGATTTGATTAAGGTCTTTACCCCAATTAGTTAGAGAAATAATTTTTTCAATTTGAAAAGTTGAGTAAACAATATTAGTTTCATCCCCATGGGAGACATTATGTTTAACCTTGACTGAGTCAGTATCAATCAAGATTAACTCATAAAAATCCCTTGTTTTAGTAAAAGTTTCAAGGATGAAGTGAAATCGTTTTGGAAAAAAAATTTTGAAAACTTTTTTGGGATCTTCGTCCTAATATTCTAACTCTATTTGGATAATATTTTATGGAATCAGCTTTTGGACATATTTGGTGATAATTTTGGATGGCTGAGGATCAATGATGGTTATTTGCTTTGATGAAGTACTAGTAACAATTTTCTAGTTATTCATCTTTTCAATTTATTTGAGAATTTTGGCTTGTTCAAGAACTAGGTTCTTGGTTTGATCTTCCTCGACTATATCAACCTAAGATTTTTTTATGAGGGTTAAAGGTTTTTGTAGTTGGGAGGCTATGGCCTAAAGGGTTTCAATTGGTAAGTCATAGTCTTTTGGGGTTTAGCTTTTGGAAACAATTTGTTTTCCCTTATCTTGGGAGGATTTGGATTTGGATTTGAATTTGGGATCCGACTGTGGATCCTTATTTTTCTCCTTGTCTCACTCTTTCTTAGGAGGTATTATTTTCCCTGCAAAAATTTACAAGTTAAGAAATTTGGTAAGGAATTTGAAGAACCTTTGATGTATTCAATATCAAAATCAAAAGTAGATAAAATGGCTTGCCATCTTGCAAAAATTTGTTTTGATGCAAAATTCTTAACATCTTTCTGTAAAACATCTTTTACAGATCTACAATGAACTCTAACAATAAATTTCTAATTAAGAAGGTCACTTTGAAATTTGTTTATGCATAAAACTATTGCCAAAATTTTTTTTATATAGTTGAATAATTTTGTTGTGCATGATTCCAATGCTTTAATGTAAAAGCAATAACTTGTTCTTTTGAGTTTTTCATCTGCTTGAGGATTCCTCCATATCCTAAATCTGAAGCATCTATTTCAACAATTTTAATGCAGATGGATCAGATATTTGCAAGCATGGAAGACTTTTGATGTGAAGTTTGATCCTTTAGACAACATTTGTATGAACATTTGTCCAAGGAGGAGGATTCTTTTTGAGACATTCATGCAAAAATCGTATAATATTAGCCATTTGAGGAAAGAAGTCTGAGACATAATTAAGCATCCTAAAAATCTTTGCAGTTGAGTTTTGTCAAAAATTTGATCTAGAAATTTGTCAGCAAACCGAATTGCTTTCTCAATTGGTGTAATAGTTCCCTAGGAAATGTAATGTCCAAGAAACTTAATTTTTGTTTAGAATAAAGAAATTTTCTTTTGAGAGATAGCAAGTCCATTTTTTTAGGTAACTTCTAGGAAAACATTTAAATGTTTAAAATGTTGATCAATGTTCTAGGAAAAAATTAGAACATCATCAATGTAAACAATTATAAAATTTGTAAATGGATTGTAAATATCATTCATGATTATTTGAAATTTTGATGGTGCATTTTTAAGGCCAAACAACATTACATTCCATTTATACTGACCAAATGGAACTGTAAATGTTGTTTTATACCTATCTTCATGTTTGATTTGTATTTACTAAAAGCCAGATTTTAAATCAAATTTGAAAAATATTTTTGCAGAATATAAGCAATTCAATAGATTCTTTTTGTTTGGAATTGGATAACAGATCTATTACAAGGCTTCATTTAGAGGCTTGTAATTTATTACTAATCTTGGAGTTCCTCGTTCAATCTCTGCATTCTTATTAACATAAAAAAGTAGAACATGACTAAGAACTTTTAGACTTCTTGATAATCCCTTTAGCCAAGAGTTCATTAATTTCTTTTTTACAGTAGTCCAAAAGTTCTTAATTCATTTGGATTAGATGAGCTTTTGTAGGAATTTGTTCTTTAGAAAAATCCTTTTTATATGACAATTCTATCATATGTTGTTTTCTTTTCCAAAAAGCATTTGGTAAATTAGAACAAATCTGATTTTCAATTTTCTTTTGTAATGATGTTATTTTATTTTGAACAACTGGTATTTTTAGAAGATGTTCTGTTCTTTTGAAAGATATTTCCTTAGAAAGAAAATTGATTTGATTTTCTTTGATTTTAACTAAATTCAGATCCTTGAAAATTGGTTTCTTGATAAATTGGAAAACAGTTTTCTCCCCTAAACACTCAATTATTATTCCTTTATCAAAAACTAAAAAAGGCATAATTTCTTTGATAAAAGGAGAACCTAATATAATTATGCTAGTTATGTCTTTAACTAACAAGAATGTAGTTGTAATTTTGCAAGAAGAATTTGTGAGTATAACATTAGATAATTTGAATTGAATTTGAAGCCTAGATCCATTCATAGACCTAAGCCCTTCTTTGGTTTTTTCAAAAATTTTGTAGGCACAAGCCTTTCTTGGATACAATTGAGATCAGCTCTTGTATCAAATAAGGCTATTATTTCAATAGTATACTCATTCTTGATAGTTAATTTGACCAAAGTATACCATGTTTGGATGGAAATACCAAAAGATATATTATAAAGTTTTTGTAAAATTTCTTCTTCCAGTATTTCTGCCTCTTTTTCTTTACCCTTTTGAAGAGTTGAAAGGATTAAATTAGAACACTGTTGTTTTTGTTTTAATTCTTTCACTTCTTTTTTTAGAAGATTGAGTTTGTGCTACAAATCCTAGATAGTAATAGGCTTACTACTTTCTAAACTAAATCTATCTAAAACATTCTTAAAGTTGTATTTATCTATCCTAACTCCCTTGGTTGAGATGGGTTTTTCTGTTATTTGTTTGAGCCTCTAGAAATATTCCTTTTTTTGTTCATCACTGGGTAATTGACAAATAACTTTAAAAAGCAGATCCTGTTCTTTCGTAAAGACATTTATTTCTTTTCCTAAAAATGATTTTTTTTTGTTTCAGAACAATAATCCTCTTGTTGAATTGCTTTGTCATTTTCTATTTCTACTTCTACTACTTCAGTCGAAGATTCACTAGTATAAGAAGTTTCTATTTCTTCAATTAAAAAATTATTTATTTTCCTTAAGACTGCTTCTTCTAAATTCATTTCTCTCAATTTTTTGTTGAGTCTGCAATATTTGGCTATATGACTTGGTCTATTATATCTAAAATAGACTGGCCTTATATCTTGATTTGAATGAGGGGTGTATCTAGGTTTCCTATGATAACCTTTCCTGTTAGTTTTCTTTTCTAGCTTAAGATTCCTAGATTTGATTTCCTTTTGTTTTGCTCTTCTTCTATGTTTAGGTTTGAAAGTTTTGCGGCAAATGAACCTAAATTGTTCATAAAAAAATCCTAATTCTTTTCTATTTAAAGTTCTTTCTTTTGGTAATTGTCTCTGAATTTTATCATCTTGGCAAATTTTTAGAGTTATTTTCTGGACATATGCTATAAGTTGTTGATAGGTGAGTTGTTTATATGGGATAATTCCATTGAACTAATTTCTAATTTTATCCCTAACCTTATCTTCTAAAGACCTAGGGAGTCTTGCAAGGAATTTCTCCTTCCAAAAAGGTTGGTTACTATCAGACTTAGAATAAATCCTGATGAAGAATGTATTTTTATGCCATGCAAAGTCTCCTAAGATTCTACACTTAAGATTAGATAGTAATTCAGCTGATTTGTCTTTTCATAGGCTAGGGTCCCTTATAAAGTGTTTAATGATCGTAAAGATTAGGGTATTTACTGCATCTAAGATTTCTCTTCCATCAGAATCATAAATAGTAAAACCATTTGCATCAGTTTTAATAGACTGCAAAATTTGATTTTTCTCTATTTGTGTGAGATGTTCATCCCACCAACCTTTGAGTTGGCTAGTTAAACCTATAACTAAAACATGAACCACAATTGCATCATCGCATCCATGAGTTGTTTGGTAGGCTGTACTTACCATTGTCATTTGTTGAAGGAAATTTAGAATTTCATATTCAGATTTACTATCTATGTTCCATTCATAGATATTATTCTCATTGTAGAAATTTTGAATAATAAGAGGTTTCCCCATTGAGGTCTGATCAAGGAAATTTAGTATAGGGTTCCAAGATGGTCTCCAATTTGCTATAGTTTTGATGGCTCCTATTTTAAGGTCTTTAGTATTTAAAGATATTTTAGAAGCTTTGTTCAAGGTTTGAATATTCCTACTTGACTTATCTATTGGAAGAGTATCAAGAATAACTACAGATTTAGAGAGCTTTTGATCTATTTGTTCTAACATTCTATCTATTTTTAACTTAAAGATTTCTTTTGACCTTTAGGGTTTGTTAAGGTTTCTTTGCTTTTCATGAGGAATTTCATATGGTTTAAATAGAGGCTTTTCTATCTGTTTACTAGTTAAAGTTTTAGAAGATCTTGCAATTTCACTAGCTAAGAGCTGGGATCCTAAGGTTTGAAGATACTTATTTGTATAGTTATTTTGTTCCATCAAATATTGTATATCTTTGGAGGAAATAGGATCAACAACCTCCTTTGCCATAAAAGGTGCTACTACCAAAGGTTTTTCTAGATTCGTGGTTTTTATTTGGAATGATTTCTGGGATGGTAACTCAGAAATTACCTTTTCTCTTTTGATAGTTGTCCATGTTTAATTTGTCCTAGTATTGACACTAATGGATTTACCAAAAGGGTAATCTATTTCTAGCTTTCCTAAGGCATATACCTCAAACCGGTCAAAAAATGAAACATTTGTCTTAACTTGTTTTAAAAAGTTAATCCATTTGTCTTGAATTTGGTATAAATCTTCCTTTTGAAAGTATGAAAAAATACCATTCTCTTTAAGGACTATTTTCCTCTGAATAAAAGTTATTTTTCATAGCTTCCATATCAATTTTGAAGTCAGAAAAACTATTTGCTTGGTCCAAATTCATTTGACATCTGAATAACCACATATCATTGTAAAGCAAGTTGGAGATAAAAGTTCTTCAATTTCTTCATCTTCAACTTATTCTTTTCCTTTTGAAGTATTTCTTGAGTAAATTGGTTTAGGTATTCTAGAGGTATTATCTATTCCTTTAAGATTAATAGTAGATAAGGACCTTTTAAGGCTAGACAAATCTACTGACATGATTAAGCTAGAAGCCACTGATCTTCTAGTATTTTTAATCTAGGTAGTTGTTCTTGTTTAGTTACTCTGGGTATTTTTAGACTATTTCTTTCTCTAAAGAATAGATCTACTTTTCTAGAATCATATTGAACTATCCTAGCTACTTCTAAGCTAGTAATTTGAGGATGGGTGGCTTTGATTACCAACCATCCTTTTCGGTATTCTATTTTGTCCCACGAAGTTGTGAAAGGCTTTTGTATCCTAACTTTGGAGAAATCTGTTGTGAAATAAATTGTTTCTCCTCTAGAACTAGGTGGTTTTAGTATTCCTGAATACTGAGTGTTGTATAATTTGTATTGGATCCTATAGATAATTACTACTGGTATAGATCCTGGAATCATATCGTATCCATATAATTTGACATTTAATATTAACAAGTTATTTCTATGGGTCTCCCTAAGACAAACAGGAATATCAGGGAAACAGTTGAAGTACATTGGTCCTTAAGAGACACTAGTTTCTGCTACTCCTAACAAGGAATCATCAAAATGTAAATATCTACCATCTCTAAGAACTATGAAGATAGCAGTATTTAAGCCTAACCTAATCATGGGTCTAGCAGCAATTTGAACACATCTAATATGTAGACAATTATATTTGATTCTTTGTTTATCAAAATCTTTTTCAAAAAGTAGAACAAACTCTTCTTTCTGTGGTTCAATTTCAGGAAAGTTTTCTTCAATTTTTATAACATATGTTGATTTGTTAAAAAATTGAAAACCAGATTTGTAAAGTTCCTTGTTTAGGATCCTTAGGATTTCCCAGTTATCAATTTGCTTGTTAAAATCTTCAAAATCAATTTGTTCTTTGAAAATCAACTTTGAGTTTTCTTTAAATTTGATTTTAGAAGTTGATGCAGAAGATGATGAGAAAGAAAAGAGAGAATAAAGAGAGTAATGCATGATAAATTGTAAAATCTCCACGTCCAATATCAAAGCTTTTGGGTTTCATAAAAATATAATTATGAATAGTAAATTACCTTGCCATATGAATTAAATATTAGTGTTTCAACTTGAACTTTAAGTTCTGGATTTCTTAGCCCCTTTTTTACGCTTAATATGAGAACATGGGAGACAGAGGCTTAGATGGCCCTTGACACATTCAAACGGGACTTATGAACCTCTTTACGAAATCATATTTTGCTAAGTGCTGTCAGCCTATCCAGAATCATTGTTCACATTCAATGACTAACATAAATTTCTGAAGGCAAGTATAATTTTTTGTTTATATTTGCATATATATATATATATATGCGTGTGTGTGTGTGTGTGCGTGTGTTATATACATGTGTGTGTATATATATATAATATAAATATTTTATCTAAGGTTATAAGTTTGTAATTTTTTATGGAGAATTTTATCATTTTTCTCATAAAAAGTTATAGATTTATATATTTGTGTGTATAATCTTATCATTTAAAATTTTAAAAAATAAAAATATTAAATTCTTATAAATTGATTATAACTTTTAATGAAAAGCAAAAGGTGCACGGAAAAATAATCCAAGCCTTCATGGTAGGGTTGGACAAAAAAGAAATCAAACTAGGAAAATCTATTGAATTAAATTGAAATTAATCAATTAAAATTTAGATACTATTTAAAATAGATAATTTTTTTTTAACAAAATTGAATTACGATTAAAAATGGTTTAAACAAATTCTAATTGCTTCTAATTGAATCCACCAAAATTTTATTCAAGGTCAAATAAAACCTTTATCTACTATTATATTTTTTCATTGTTTAAATCTTGTTGACAGTGAAATTTGGTTCATGTGGAAAGCCCAAATCTTAGTCAACTGGGCTGTTCTTGAACCTCAAGCTACAATGGTTGAAAGGAAAAGGAAGATGTCTAAGAGATGAAGAATAGCCTGAATAAAGGAGAACACAGAAGATTTTTTAACGTTGTTTGACTAAAGCCTTTGTTTGGATTCCTACGTCCACAGTAATATGTTATTTCTGAGGAGAATGGTTGTTATAGGCATTTTCTGATACCATGTGAAATGGGCGGGCAAAAGCCCAAGTACAACTGGAAGGGTCTAAGTCATTCAGGTCGCTAAAGACCTCACCTACAAGCTCCACCTCACAGCCCTCAGCTAGCTCTAGGTCGCTCATATCACAGTCCTCAGCTTGCTCCAGGTCGCTCATGTCGCAGTCCTCAGCTTGCTCCAGGTCGCTCATGTCGCAGTCCTTAGCTATCTCCAGGTCGCTCATGTCGCAATCCTCAGCTAGCTCCAGGTCACTCATGTTGCAGTCCTCAGCTAAGTCCAGGTCGTTCATGTCATAGCCCTTAGCCAGCTACCTCAGCTAGCTCCCAGACTTAGCTCCAAAAGAGAGCTCTAACACCTCCCCAGTCAATATCAACTTGTAAAGTTAATACCACAAAAAACAGTCTGAGGGGGCCACCTACCAAAAGTAACCTGCAGAAGCTGACTTGCAGGGGCCTAAGATGTCTTTTACATTTATTATATGATGTAACATATTTATAATTTATTAAATTATATTTGTACCTCCTGATTCTATAAATAAGCAATTAAGCCCTTGTATTAGGGGACTCTCCTAACGAATGTATGCTGAAACTTTGTCAAAATGGGGGATGCCATGAACAGACACTTGTATCCTACAACTTTCATTGAAAAATAAAATCAATCGTGGATGTAAGGTCTGGTGCCACCCAGATTTAGCTGAACCACATTAAAAAATCTTGTGTTCCTGTTGTTGTTATTCTTCTTCTTATTGTCTACTTCTATCTACTCAATTTTCAACCAGTTTGTAGCTTGAGGTAATAAGAACTATATGGTTGACCAGATTTTGGTGTCAACAATGGTTTACAAAGCTTCCTCTCCAGTTTAGTAGAGCTTCTGCTAATTATCTTCACTCTCCCTTTACAATGGTTCCAACCCCCTATTTATAAAAGCATTGAGGGGTACAAATATAATTTTACAAGTAGTAAATAAGTTCCATCAGTAATAAATATATTTGACTATTTGGGCTCCTACAAGCTAGCTTCTACAGGCTATAGACTGGCTTTTGCAAATTACTTTCTACGGGCGGGCCCCACAAGTTGATATTTGTAAGTTAATCCTACAGGTTGATATTGGTTGGGGAAGTGTTTAAGCTCTCCTTTAAAGCAGTGAGCTAGTTGAGGTAACGAGCTAAATGATCTAGGCCTTCCAGTTAGACTGGTCTGTTGGGCTTTTGCTAGCCTATTTCATATAGTACCAAAAATATCCACAACACTAGCCCCCCAACTTTTAGTGCACTTTGCGGATTGGGAGTTGAAACTTGCTGGCAAAAGTCCTCACTTGTATCCTACAGTGTTGTTTTAGACTTGTGCAATTCTAAGTCTTATTGTTTGAATCTTTATGTGAATTTACCTCATTGAATGAGGTCGTTGGGAATTAAATACTCAGTATATAGCAAAAGATAATGTGTATGTTGTTATGAATAAGTTCCATGTTGTGTAACCAATTAGTTGCATTAGATCATCTTGATTGACACTGAATTTGAGCACCAGAGTGCTATAGCTAGTAGGAAGCTTTATGAGTGTTACGAGTAGTGAATCGTATGAGAGTTGTGTTTTGATAAATTGAATACTCAATTGGCACTTTAACTAGCTCGAGCTCGTGAGCGGTCAGGTACTCTCGAGCTTATGCGAGATCGAGTGTGAAACAGGCGATTAAGTGTGCCTTGGGCAATTAGGTGCGCTTGAAATTGGCACTTGAGCTAAGGGCAATTAGGTGCGCCCGAGCTGGTAGTGGGCAACTAGGTGCGCATGCATTATAGTGAGATAGAGTGCACAACGGGCGATTAGGTGCATCCAAAACTGGCACTTGAGCAAGCTGGGGGTGATTAGGTATGCCTGAGCTGAGCTGACAGTGGGTGATTAGGTGCGTATGCACTGTAGTGAGATGGAGTACACAATCAACGATTAGGTGTGCACGCACTGGCATAAGGGGCAGTTAAGTGCACCCGAGTTGTCAGTAGGCGATTAGGTGCGCCATTGAAGTAAGATGCGAGGGCAATTAGGTGGGCCTGAGCTGTCAGTAAGCGATTAGGTACACCATTAAAGTGAGATGCGAGGGTGATTGGGTGCACTTGAGCTGTCAATAGGCAATTAGGTGCACCACTGAAGCGAAGTAAGATGCACAAGAGTTGTGAGTTACGGACTGGTCACTAGGGAGCTGTGAGTTATCAGATCACATGATAGCTGCACTTGGGAGTAATAGATCGCATAAGAGCTACGAGTAATAGATCACATGATAGCTGGGCCTTAGAGTAATGGGTCACATGAGTGTGCCTTTAGTCAACAATCTCATTGCTTAGGCAGGTAATGAATTTTAGCCCCTTAGTTAGCACGATTTAAGTGCTTAGTGAGTTGCATTAATGTGCCTTCAGTTATCTAACCATGACAATATATATTTTCTGAGCCAGGTAATGTGTATTTGATGGGTGTTCTTGTTAAGTTGCGTCGTGAGCTTGTTAGGCTGAATGTTCCTTCTAGATTCATTGGGCGAGAGCTTGCTTCCAGTATAATATTCTATTAAGAAGGGATGCATCTTTTGCCCTACAAAAGAGACAAAAACTAGCAATAAATGAGCATCTAATGTAAAGATAGAAAATTATATCCAACTCATTCAAATAGATAAGAAATGATATCTTAGCTTGTTCAAATATGAGCCATAGTGCTATTGCAGCAGGCAATTATCATAATTTTGATACGTGCTTTGGTTTATTTTGGTATTACACTCGCAGAGACTAAAGGTGTGAGTTCGAGATCATTTGGGATGCACTTCATTTCGCTATACTTTGTAGCTATCTTGAGCTATAGCTGTCTTGAACTATATTGTGGACTTTAATTTGCAAAGTAGTGCACATGGCCAAAGGCATCCTCAACTCCATAATAGCATTGCAGATTCTAGTGGCTTTTAAGATGTCATATCCTAGTATGACAATGTATAAGAAGACATGCATGTGGATTCTTCCTTAGGTTATTATCATATACACTGCTAACATTTGTTGCTAAGAGTGATGTGAACAAAGAAGTGATGATGCAGGCAACTGCAGCAACTTCAAAATGAGTTTTTGTTTGTTTTTTTTTCAAGCTTGAGCTTGAGGACGCTGGTGGTTTGATGACAGAGACTCCCTTGATTTAACGAAATCCTTCCTTAAATATTGCTATGAATGAAGCTCCTTTCCTTCAAAGAACTCCAGCTTTGTATTAACTTGGAAATGAGTTTTTGAACTACATGGAAATAAGTAGTTGCAGCCTTGTCCCGAATAGAACACCATTTGACACTACTGATTCAGCTAAGTCAGCAAGTTGGTGTTATGGCTGGATTACATGGATGACAGCAACCGATTTCAGGAGTGGTTTCAATGGTGTTGTTGCATAAAGCTAGCTTGGAAAGTGAATCAACGACTCCACCTTGGCTGTTTTATTCTGTAGCTTAGAGATTTTTTATTCCATTTGTCTCGAAACATAGAATAAAAAAGGGAATTTTTTTTAAAGGCAATTCCAATGGCTTGAGGACACCTGGATACGAATTGGGGATGTCCACGAATCGGTTCATTTAAAAGGTGGGTCGAATACACCAACAGCAGAGGAAAAGTAGCCTAACACTTCTTTAGTAGGTCCAAACATGGATTAAGCAGCTGGAATCTTCACATAACCCATTTCCTTTAGGCTTTCAATCTCATTACATGGCCACTATACATGAGCTTCAACATCGAACCCAGGCTGTATGGTTATTACTGTGAGCTCGCCATCGAGCCTGGCCTCCACATGGTTACAAGGGGAGCTTAGTTGCTGGTTCACATTGAATTTGGTCTCATTTCATGGCTGCTGAGAGCTTGCGATCAAATCAAGCTGCTATGGGTTGTTGCTACAAGGACTAAGATGCTGCATGGCTGTGAGCTCGCCATTATGGGAACTGTTGCATGGTGCAAGCTCGACATTGAAACGAGCTGTTACAGGCTGTGAGATCATTAGTCACTGTGTGTGAACTCAGCGGCATTGCATGATTCGTGTAAATGAACTCATCATCGAATATAGTTGTTGCACAACTAATGTGAAATCATTTGTGAGACTAGAGAACTTCTGGCTCAGAAGGATGCTACCTTATATGCACTTTGGCTCACAAGGTCGATTGAAGAAGGTTCAACCAGTGGAATGTATTCCCATTTGCTGGGATAATTGAAGAAAGTCCAATTAGTGGCGTTCATGTGACCTGTGGTAGAACAGGAGATGCAGCTAGTAGCTGTGAGGTGTTTGGCCTTAACTCGTAGCAGCCGTTGCACTACATCACAACAGTTGGAGTGGAGGAAGTGGCTTTTCAAAGCTCAACCTTGGCTCTTCGTGACAATAACGAACTGCATGAGTTTGTCCAATGCCTCCGAACAAAACTTCAAACTCTCGACTCCAGAACAAATAACTTGCCTTAGTTGGAGGAAGAGCTGTTGACACTGTTAATGAAGTCGAGCTATTCACAAAGGCTCGAGAGGTCGTCGTAAGTTTTACACTCTGCATCCTCTGTGCGAGCTCATCTTCGGATCATCTCATTGCATGGTAGTGTGAGCTCGATGCCAAACCCGAGTGCTACAGTAATACTAGTTGTAAAGAATGGGTTTCTTGTGGGAGTTTCTCCACTCACTTTGAGCAAAAATCTTTGCCATTTGTTGTAATACCCGAAAAATTTAGAAATTAAAAAGGAAAATTAAAAATAAAAGTTGAAAATGAAAAAGGACTAAATTGAAAAGTGTTAGGGACTGGTTTGAAAGAGTTTGATTTTCAGAGGGGCAATTTTGTAAATAGTTCAAAGTTTAGGGCCAAAACATAAATAAGCTAAATTTAAAAAAAAATTCAGAAAATGTGGTCATAAGATATAAAAGAAATGATAAGATCTACTCCGTTGTCTTTCCATTCTATCCTACT